>RPFO01000080.1:7554615-7609615 GCA_009746045.1 Mesostigma viride | reverse complement strand
TGCATTCCTAGTGGATGCGACTGGTCCTGCACGCTGCAGTACTGTGACGGACTGTTCTTTGGTTACAATTATCTCAGAACGGCCAGGGTATTTTTTTGTCTGGACCAACGCTTCCCTTCTCGCAAGCGCTCTTATATGTGCGAGCGGTTTCATTCTTTATTATATGTCTTCTCGTTTCGTTTATCTAGTTCCTTACAGGAACATCGCCGACACCTCTTTGCTTCCCAATCGCCCAAGCTCGCTGCCAATGCTTTGACAGATAGACAAACCCATTCCCCGGTGGCAGAAACAATATCGCACCAGGGCCGCGCTGGCCTTGGCTCTCCTCGCTCCCTGCTGCCCCCCCGCCCCCCCACCCCCGGCGCCTCCGCTTGGCCCTCCACCAGCATCCTCCATCCTCAGCATCTCACGTATCCAACCTCCTATTCCCACATGATTTCAATATCTTTCCCGGAAAAGATGTCTTTTCCAGATATCTATCCCGAGTAGCTATTTCGGATACAATATGCACGCCGGATCAATGGTTGCGGATGCGAGGAGAATTTACGTATTCCATGCTTGTTGGTTATTATGTGTTCGACACCGCTCCCCTCAACACGCGGATGCCAGGAGAAGAAGAAGATGACCCAGGGGCTTGACCGGGAGACTGGAAGCTGGCTTGCCAGCTTAACCAACGCCGGCAACTCGGTGCGTCGCCGCCTGCGCAAGGATACTGCGATGGTGGCGACGCTGGAGGGCGAAAATGCGGACTCTTTGGACGCCAGTCGGGACGGCAACGCGCGCAGGACGTTGAGCGGGACCGACCCAGGGTCCCCCCAGTGTGATGAGGCCATGATGTGCCAGCTGGGACTCCTACAGGCCACTGCAGCATGCATGAGTGCGTACATGAGCCCGATGGTGGCGGGGATTACAGCACATGAGATTTGTGACATAGACGAGGAGGAAGGGGATGTGGAGGACGGACACCTGGGGACGCTGGGGTGCAGGGTGGCCGCCCCTGATGAGGTCATCGAGTCACTGAGCAAGCTGGGGTCTCTGGAGCTGGACACGCTCACGCTGGCGCGCGTCACCGACGGCCGTCCAATCCTTTATGTGGGCTACATGGCGCTGGACTGCGCGGGCCTGCTGAACGAGTTCAGCATCCCGCGCGACAAGCTCGTGCGGTACCTGACCACTCTGGAAAGGTGTGTGCAAGTACTCATGCGTAGCTATGCGCTGCGGCTGGTTTTGCTGCCTCAAAAGTGCGCAACCGGACCACGCTCGAGCAGTAAGCGCGAGGGGGAGCACTGGGAGCCGCGTCAGGGCTTCTAAACCTTGCGTGCAAATGCTGCTGCTGGGTTTGTTGCCAGGTAGAGATGAAGCAGTCTGGACACGCTATCTTTAGCTAGTACCGAGGATCATTGATCCCGCGTGTACCACAGGATGGTGCAGGGGCATTGTATCGTTAGTTAAGTACTCGGGTCAAGGTGCGGCCGGATACGTGATGAGCATACTCTCAAGTTATATCTAATTAGGGGCATTGTATCGTTAGTTTAGTACTCGGGTCAAGGTGCGGCCGGATACGTGATGAGCATACTCTCAAGTTATATCTAATTAGGGGCATTGTATCGTTAGTTTAGTACTCGGGTCAAGGTGCAGCCGGATACGTGATGAGCATACTCTCAAGTTATATCTAATTAGGGGCATTGTATCGTTAGTTTAGTACTCGGGTCAAGGTGCGGCCGGATACGTGATGAGCATACTCTCCAAGTTATATCTAATTAGGGGCATTGTATTGTTAGTTTAGTACTCGGGTCAAGGTGCAGCCGGATACGTGATGAGCATACTCTCCAAGTTATATCTAATTAGGGGCATTGTATCGTTAGTTTAGTACTCGGGTCAAGGTGCGGCCGGATACGTGATGAGCATACTCTCAAGTTATATCTAATTAGGGGCATTGTATCGTTAGTTTAGTACTCGGGTCAAGGTGCGGCCGGATACGTGATGAGCATACTCTGAAGTTATATCTAATTAGGGGCATTGTATCGTTAGTTTAGTACTCGGGTCAAGGTGCGGCCGGATACGTGATGAGCATACTCTCAAGTTATATCTAATTAGGGGCATTGTATCGTTAGTTTAGTACTCGGGTCAAGGTGCGGCCGGATACGTGATGAGCATACTCTCAAGTTATATCTAATTATTCAAATTTGCTCGCACTAGAATTGTTCATATTTGTACTTGAATGCTTCATATTTGCTTGTACTGGAGATGATGATACCGGCCTAATCTACCACAAGAAATCTGAACTTTTTCCTGGCGTTGCTGCTGTCTTCCCTGTCAACGCATGGGGCCCCTCGACCTTCTCCCCCGTTCCCTCTCCTCCCCCCCGTCGTCCCTGGCAGCGGCATGAGGCCTGATGCACTCTACCACTCGGCGGCGCATATTGCCGACGTCACCGGCTGCCTCTTCCACCTGCTGACTGAGAGCGGCATGCGCGAGTACCTGCGCCACGTGGATGTGCTGGCGGCCATCTGCGCGGCGCTGGTGCATGACTACAAGCACCCGGGGGTGAACAACGACTTTGTCCAGCGCACGGGCGGCGAGCTGGCGATATGCTACAATGACCACTCCATCCTGGAGGTGGGTTAAGTATTTCTTACATTGGCGCTGGGATTTTTTTTCAAAATGGGAGTTAGGTTGACCATTTGCGCCGTGAAAGCAGCCTATTCCAGCTAGCAATGGCATCCTAGAGGTGAGCTGTTATATTTTCCTACGTGTGGCTTCAATTTTGGATCCTACTGCTGTGTTGCTACTTTTTCCTGACGCCATCCTGAAGGCAAAGCGACTGTCTGTTTCGGCCCTGGGGATGTGCCTGTGGATATATTCCGCCTGGAATACATGCCCTGATGGCTGAGCCTGCTGGCACTAGCTCAGCAAGAGGCTTCTCTTGGGTTAATTTGTGGGAGTGGTAGGGTTGGACTGGGGGGAGAATTCTTTATTTTTTAGAACAACATTAATTGCAGGGTGACTAGGTGGCTCCTTGCCACTCGCTTGGCTTGGCGTCCGCGCAAGCATGCCCTTGCATGCCTCATGTTGGGCACCTCGTGCATAATTCACCTAGTGCACTGTGAACCCTTAGTTCCCCTTGTGTGCTTCCCCAGGTAGCTTGGCCAGCTGCGTCACTTGATGCAAAGTGTGCATGGTTTTGCTTGGGCAGCTCCCATGGCTATTTTTGGCAGACTTATTTCAGACAGTGTCACTGCCAGGGCGCGGTCATAGATGGATGGCCTGGGTGTCGCAGGTGCGTGGTTGAGGGTGCATGTAGGCAAAGGGCGCGAATGCAGAAAGGTAAGACACCTCTCTCTGTCTGTCTCTTTCTCTCATTCTCTCTCTCTCACTCTTCTCTGTCTCTGTCTCTCTCTTACTCTTACTCTCTATCTCTCTCTGTCTGTCGCTCTCTCGGTCTCTCTATCTCACTAATGACTGCTTACGATTGGTTTTGTCAATACCCCACTTGCCATTCATGCCACCTCTCAACCTTATCTGCACACTTGTGTGATCAATACCTGTTGGGAACACATCATAAACCTACCGGTCTGCCGCCTGCCTGCCTACTTACCTACCTGCTGTTTAGCTACGTATGCATGTGTATGCTTAATTTTCAACGACTTGCTGGCTCATATCTGGTGAAGAGCTTACAACGTACATCTTACCAGGCGTATATCCCCCTGGGGGTTGTGGGTGAACCCTGGGAATGCCCCTAAAAACCCTCAGGCTCCAGGAGAGGTCTTTATTTTCTCCCAAACCGGCGCCTCTAAATGTGTGTGTTCCAAGCCTATCTGTGGGCTCTGGACCACGGGGCAGCCGTACTGCATCTGCTATGAGTCAGCCATGCTTTGCCCATGCAGAGAGCCACTCTCTGCTGAGATGCCATCATGCCCAAGCCATTGCCTAGCCATGATAATCTTCCACCCCATGTCCGCAACTTTGCACAGCTGCTGGAATACATGGTGGTGCAGGTGCACCTCAACTGTGCACCCCGAGTAGGTGGCAGTTTACACCAACCACCTGCAGGTTGTCGCCTAGAATGTATTGAAAACCATATGCCCCTTCTCAGGGATATGTGTTACATATCCTCCCCACGGAGGTATGTTCTTAATTAATGAATGAACCCCCCTGTCTGTCTGCCTCTGTATGCGCCTCAACTTGTCTTCACACACACACACACACACACACACACACACACACACACACACACACACACACATCCACACCATCCACACCATCCACACCATCCACACCATCCGCGCTATGTCGCCCCTTGGTGCTCGAACTGGCGGCGGCTGTGCTCTTTGCTTGCCTGTGCGACCGTGTGGTTTCCAGAATTACCACCTGGCGGAGGCGTTCCGGGCACTGCAGGACCCGGGCTGCAACTTCCTCAAGCACCTTGGTAGCTCTGTGTTTGCTGACATACGCCGCATCATTATCGAGGTGAGCGTTGCGGGTGGCGGGACCATGGGTTGAGTAGAAGACGAGCCGGGTGGATTAAGAGACAAGGGAGAGTAGAAGGCAGGGGAATAGAAGACAAGAGGGAAGGAGAGTCATGACAGGAGGCACCAGGAGGGAGGTGAGAGGCAGGAGCAAGGAAGCAGGTGTGTAGAATGCGCGAGGCCGGTAACAAAGAGCAGTGTACAGAGAGCAGGTTGCATGAGCACAGGAGACGAGATAGGAGATAGGAGAACACAAGAGAGAGCACACTATCAGACAGTAGAACTCAAGCGAGGCTGACACAGGCGCCAACCCATCTTGGAGGATCGCTCGGCTCTGGCACCGCCCCTTCTCTTTCGGCTCTGGCACCGCCCCTTCTCTTTCGGCTCTGGCACCGCCCCTTCTCTTTCGGCTCTGGCACCGCCCCTTGTCTTTCGGCTCTTGCACCGCCCCTTCTCTTTTGGCTCTTGCACCGCCCCTTCTCTTTCGGCTCTGGCACCGCCCCTTCTCTTTCGGCTCTGGCACCGCCCCTTCTCTTTCGGCTCTTGCACCGCCCCTTCTCTTTCGGCTCTTGCACCGCCCCTTCTGTTTCGGCTCTGGCACCAGCCCCTTGTCTTTCAGCTCTGGCACCAGCCCCTTGTCTTTCGGCTCTGGCACCGCCGCTTCTCTTTCGGCTCTGGCACCGCCCCTTCTCTTTCGGCTCTGGCACCAGCCCCTTGTCTTTCGGCTCTGGCACCAGCCCCTTTGCTTTTGGCTCTGGCACGGCCCCTTCTCTTTCGGCTCTGGCACCGCCCCTCCTCTTTGGGCTCTGGCACCACCCCTTCTCTTACGGCCCTGGCACCGCCCCTTTCCTTTCCCGTTGTCCTTTTCGCCTTGTGATCCCGTTTCCTGCTCCCTTAAGCCCCCCATCCCTCCCTCTGGCCCGTCCCCCATTGCTCCCTGCATCTTATCATGAATACAATCATGATGAAACATAAAACTCGCCCATCGACCCTTTGGGCCGGTCCGAGTCCACTGTACAATAATTAATCACGACTCTCTAAGAAAACCAAATCAGTCAAAGATTCGTTAAGCAACCAACCGACCCTACAGGTCCCTAGCTAATCTCAGTCGGTGCAACCAAATACTAATCTTTGCAAGCAAGTCGTATAAAACCCACAATTAATGTTTTCAGACCACTAATTAATAGCCACCGACCCTTATAAACAACCGGGTCATCCAAGGAGAATTCAGGCGAGCATGAAACCCTTTGTGCAGATCGAATTAGTCAGCCCATGTCGCAGACAGCCTTCCACATGCAGGCCTAGGCATAGTGGCCCTATCTTTCCCGCATGCGTTAGTTAAACTACATTCAGAGAAAGCTGATTGTCTTTTATTGTAATGGTTTTTGAGCAGATGGTGTTTGCCACGGACCTCAAGCGCCACTTCGTGCTGCTGGACACATTCCGGACGCGCCTGATGTCCCTGCAAGACAAACCGTGGGACTGCGACAACGAGAGCGACCGGCTGCTGCTGCTGCGCATGGCCATCAAGGTGGCCGACCTGGGGTACGTGTGGCAGCGAGCAGACAGAAACATGCTGGATGTCATGCATGGTTCAACCGATCAGCAGCCTACTGTTTCATAGCAGGCTCATCAATGGAGATGGTTTATGCAGGTGTATTCTCGTAGGGAGTGGTTGGGAATGATTGTGCCCAGTTGTAAGGCCGATTGCCGGCACAAGAGATAAGAGTCTCATGAGAAAGAGAGACGCCGGTGCTTGTTGAAAAACATGTAAGAAATGTGACATTACTTTCCCCGTTCTGCCTTGCGAAGCAGGTCTACCTGCGCGTTTGCTGATGCAGCTAGTATGCCCCCAATAAACCTACCCAGTATAGGTTTATTATTCAGATAGCTAGCATGTCCCCAACACAGCTAGTGTAGTTGTTCCTAACATGCTAATAAGTTCCCAATATGCTACGTAACAGCCTCAGGAAAGTGCCAGCCTCTTAGATGAGCAGCACACATGTGCTCCTCTCTCTCTCTCTCCCTCTTCCCTCTCCCTCTCTCTCTCCACACACTTAGATGAGCAGGACACATGTGCATCTCTCTCTCTCCCTCTTTCCTCTCCCTCTCTCTCTCTACATACGTGCGTCTCTCTCTCCCTCCCCCCCCCCTCTCTCTCTCCCTCTTCCTTCTCCCTCCCTCCCTCTCTCTGTCTCTCTCTCTCGCCCCCCGCCCCCCCCCCCCTCCCTTCCTGCCTCTCTCACTGACTCCCTCCCTCCCTCCCTCCCTCCTCCCTCCCTCCCTCCCTCCTCCCTCCTCCCTCCTCCCTCCCTCCCTCCCTCCCTCCCTCCCTCCCTCCCTCCCTCCCTCCCTCCCTCCCTCCCTCCCTCCCTCCCTCCCTCCCTCCCTCCCTCCCTCCCTCCCTCCCTCCCTCCCTCCCTCCTCCCTCCCTCCCTCCTCCTCCCTCCCTCCCTCCTCCTCCCTCCCTCCCTCCCTCCCTCCTCCCTCCCTCCCTCCCTCCCTCCCTCCCTCCTCCCTCCTCCCTCTCCCTCCCTCCCTCCCTCCTCCCTCCCTCCCTCCCTCCCTCCCCTCCCTCCCTCCCTCCCTCCCTCCCTCCTCCTCCTCCCTCCCTCCCTCCCTCCCTCCCTCCCTCCCTCCCTCCCTCCCTCCCTCCCTCCCTCCCTCCCTCCTCCCTCCTCCCTCCCTCCCTCCCTCCCTCCCTCCCTCCCTCCCTCCCTCCCTCCTCCTCCCTCCCTCCCCCATTCCTCCCTCCCTCCCTCCCCTCCCTCCCTCCCTCCTCCCTCCCTCCCTCCTCCTCCCTCCCTCCCTCCCTCCCTCCTCCCTCCCCCTCCCTCCCTCCCTCCCTCCCTCCCTCCCTCCCTCCCCCTCCTCCCTCCCTCCCTCCCTCCCTCCCTCCTCCCTCCCTCCCTCCTCCCTCCCCCTCCCTCCCTCCCTCCTCCCTCCCTCCCTCCCTCCCTCCCCCCCCCTCCCCTCGTTTCTCCCTCTCCCCCCCCCTCTCCCACCCTGACTGCCTCTCATCCGCCCGTGTGCACCCTACACCCCATGCCTGCACAGGCACACCTGCAAGCCGCTGCCACTCCACCAGCAATGGACGGCGCTCATTGTCGAGGAGTTCTACCTGCAGGGTGATGCCGAGAGGGCACAGCACCTCGAGGTGTCTCCGTTCATGGACCGCGAGGCCAACTGCGTGCCCAAGGCGCAGGTAGGCTGCCTTTACGTGGCATGGCTTGGACATCCTGTGGCTGGATGGCCGTATATTGGAGTCTTTGTGGACCACCATCCAGGTCATCTACGTGCCCAAGGCGCAGGTGGATGCCTCTATACTCTAGAGTGAGAGAGTCCAAGGTCCCTGTGAGGGTTGTGGGTTGTTTGGAGTTGTCTTTGTCAAGCTTAAGATGCAAAGGCATCTGTGCCCAAAGCGCAGGTGGGCTGCGTTTATCTGACCCTCATAGGCCACTCGACGCAGCATGCTGCTGTCTGATCACTATCAGCTGTTTAAGAACCCTGTTTGTAGCTGCCCTGTGCCTTTCTGAGCTACTACCTTGGCATATTGCCTCTATCCCCCGTTTTCCCTGTCTCCTAGCTTAACTTGAATGCTACGGCTAGCGTGAGCGGGGCCACGTGCGGGCAGGGTCTATGCCCTTTGGAACGGGCTGGAAAAATGCTGGTGGTTGGGGGGGGGGGGGGGGGGAGAGGGGGGCAATCGGCCAACCTAGAAGGGTGGGATCGTTGGGACCCCAATCAAGCTTGTTGCAGTGGCGACCAAACGCGTAAGTGCCCAGGCAATGTCAGCCGTCTGTAGCGAACATATCTAGGTAAGCTTACATCGAGTCAACAAAAGAAAAAAAGCAGGATTATGTTGCAGAAGTAGCGATTTGTTAGGGAGTCAGTGGCCCTAAGGGTGCCCCTCAAGGTGACATTTGGTGCGCAGCGATGGCATTTTTTTCTCGAGAACCACGTCTTGAAATGTGCATCGTATCACGCACTCATACTAGTGCTTTATGTGCGCTCTCAAAGCATGGCACGCAAGCCCTCAACATGTCACTGCTTCTCTCTCAGTGAACTCCACCATTTGGTTTGCTGCCCTTGTATTCACCATCTTCACAAAACCTCTGTTGTCTGTTTATGTGTCACCATGCCTGCTCATTGTGCGTGTGCTGCCTTTTGTGTCATGGCTGCAGCACGGCTTCTTCCACTTCGTCGTCATGCCACTCGTCGATGCCTGGGTGAAGGTGCGTGCGTTTGAGGTCGGCGCAGGCTCCCCTGCCGTGTTCTGGCTCTCTTTTGGCTAGTTCCCCTGATAGTTCGTCTCATGGGATGGACCCCCTGGTGCCTGTCGGCTATCATATACAAGATTATATAGATGAATGTTTGGTCCACCGTACGGATAGGTACCGAAACGGAAGTGCACGATTGCGATCTCGATGCTAGTTGTAATAGAACACTAACGCATGCACGTTCGCATCTACTTATAGTTGTATGCAGCCGTCTGCAACAACTGCCAGAGATTTGTGTGTGGCAGGTGAAGGCGTTACCATGTTATGACGAGATATGTTATCACGATTATGCATGCCGGCTACTCTAATAGGTCTGGAACCCAAAGGTGGCTGCTGTGCAAACCATTCGCAATGCCTGACTCGCTTGTTACTCCGTGGCATGTTTCCCACTGATCCTCCAGGCATTCCCCAAGTCGGCGCCGCTGATGGCAAACCTGATGTCAAACTCTGAATTTTGGAAAAATGAGCAGAAAAAGCTACGCACAGAGGAGCATGTGGATTGACTGTGAGCGACACCGGGTGCTTGCCTTAAAAGGCCATGGCGTGGGAGAGAAAACGCCACTTTTTTACAAGTATTTCCTCCGCTGCCATTTATGGCGGGTTATATTTATGCTTTGTAGGGACGTGCGGCCCCTTTCAAGTGGGGCGATCTAAGCATTGCCTTAGCGAAGTTGTGTCTAGACACTTGCGCCCTTGCAGACATACTTCCCACCAGGAGGTGGTAAGTGAGCTAGTCAGTCACGGAGCATGCAGAGAGAGAGACTGCCGGCGTGGACTGCAAGTGAAAAAAAAAAAGAAGGCAACCTTGCAAATTATTCAATGCAGGATTGAGCCAGTGAAGCAAGTGGGAACGTTGTTGTTAGTTGTGTCACGAACACCCCCCGTGGCCATGGCTGATGCGAATGCCCTGTCCCAGCTGCTCCCTCAATCTGGGGTCACTACAGTAGATATGTGAAAGACTTGCTACGATACTGGATTATAACACAGGATGTGTAGCACGTTCATGATCGCTGCACACGAAGCTTTGAGGGAGCCCACGTGCTGCACCTCCCCTTGCCCGCACGTGGCATGGTTTGACGTAAGTTGGTTAACTTTGTGTGCACCTGCTTCTGACATGAATCCTGGGGACTTCTTTGGAATCATGACTATTATTGAATTGAATTGAATTGTAACATAACTCCGTTGGGAGTATATGTAGCACATAGCCCTTGAGAGGGGGCATATGGCCTATCATACATCCTAAGCTACTTCCTGCAAGGGTGGGGATGTAAATGACTATTATGGTGTCTTTGTACAGGACAGATGGTTAGTGTGTTAGTGCGCAGATATTATGAAATCTGGTCATGTGCATGGCCAGACACTCCTTACCAGTGTAAAAAGCTGAATGCCTTTATTACTATTAGCTCTGGTGTTTTGGCCTCTCCAAATCCAAATTATGGCTGAATTGATTAATCAATTTTCCTTAATTAATCCTTACCAGTGACGCAGTTACTTGTTGAGCTTCGCTCATTTTATATATACTATTAAAAATATAATTACTTACAGCAGAGTGAAATCACTCAAACGAAAGCAAACGCCCAGCTATAAACCTATAGACAGAGCCATGTCAAAGCTCTATACTACGATAAGACCAATGGAAACGCCTAACGGGAGGAACCTAATAGCCCTGCTGCACCGCAAAATCAGCCCGCGTACGGCGGAGCATGATGTCAGCCATGGCCCGAGTCAGCGCCACCGACAAGCGCTGACGCCAATATGACGTCCAGGTCCGCGCCGACCATGGGGCCCGCTGGCCCTCCAGGTCCAGCCGGTCCTCCCGGAGCCGGCAACACTCCTTGAAGAAGGCGGAGGTCAGGGGCCCCATGGCCCCAAACTCCTCCAGGACAAAGGGCACCACACGATGGTGCCCGACGTCGCCGTAGGCCAGGAGCTTGGCCCGCTCCGCCCGGTCCGCCGTGTAACCTGCCGTGAGGGAGGCCCCAGCCACGTGGCTAAGAGCCAAGGGCCGCGCCACCGAAACGTCAATAAGCAGATGCCGGCCACCCCCCTCAAAGTCCAGCACCACGATGTCAGGCCGGTGGTTGGGGGAATAGAAGGCAGCGCCATCCGCATCCTCGGACCGGATGTTCGCGTGGGGGAAAACCGACCGAATCATGGCGAGCACCACCGTCAGGAGGACAGTGTGCAAATACAAATACCAAGTAATTCTGATTCTGTTGGCCCCCCATGCAGGCAAGGTAGTGAGTCCCCGTGGGATCCAGCGGCTGCCCACAGCTACCACAAGGCCGCCCGGCCGGAACAAGAGGCTGCGGGGCAAATAGCTGGTGCCGGAGCGCCACCGAGTAGTGGCTGGGAGCCAAGGCGAATGGGGGGGCCATGGGAAGAGCACGAAGGTACGCCGTGTCACGTCCGTGATCATTTACGTCCGTGCACTCAAGAAGTTACGCGGTTGCCGTAATCGGAATCGTTACCGACGTTTGGTTGGTTCCGATTCAGTAGGCCGCAGGCTTTGTTCCTTGGGCCGGTGTGGAGCGCCGCGCCGGAAAGGCCTGAATTTCTAGAGTGACAGTCTTAGGTGACCTGACTTAGGTTCAGGCGCAAGACTTTGGGGCGCAAAGCCTTGGTGGCTTGCGCAATATTCCGGTGCGTGACATTTGGCAGTTATGAATCTTTTGTATTGTCCAGACGGAATGATGTTCAGTCCATCTGACAAAGCTAGATACGCAGATCGTAGTGTGCGGTGTGCTGGCTCGCACGTGGTTGTCGAACAGACTTGCTCTGCATTTTGCTGGCAGTCTAACTGCACGTCAGGCGGCTTGCTGGCAAATGCGACAGCGCATGGATGCCGGGATTTTTGGAGGTATTTAGGAGCAGCGCAGCGGCCATGGTGGTCGTTGTTCGCTCGTTTCTCTCCCTCACAACTAGTTTGTTGTCTTCATGGGGTTAAACTTCTCGAACAGCCCGGAGCAGCCCCCGTGAGTGGTTGCATGTCGTTGCCATGACGATGGTTGATAAGATTGACAATGGTTTGATCCGGTTGGGATGTTGTTGGCATTGTGGACGAGAAACGTTCTGCTGACCCGGGAACAGTCCCGGGAAAGGGCCGGTTCGTCGTTGGCCAGTGTGCCAGTAACTGGGACATGAGCGCAGAGTCACACAGTTGATATAGATTATGACGTAAGTAAACACTGTTGCGCCACAGTGGCGTCATGGTCGGTCTGTGGTGATTTCGATGGGTCTCAAGGATATGTAGTTACTCTTACAGTTGCGGCAGCACAACTCGGCATTCATTGTAATTTGTCAAATGTTATGGAATGAATGGTTTGGGCATTGCTTTCATCATAAAGCATTATTGCAATCTTCATAATATAAATATCGGCTGGCTGCGCTGCCTGTCATGAAGGTGGTGGTGCCGTCAAGGACCACACCTATCATTTCCACATTATTTAAACGAGCGAACAACCCTTGGCGGGTTCAGTTCGGACAGCCTGAGCCGGAGATATACCCAAGCTGCTTGCAGAATCAAGCACTTGGAAGAGGATTAAGCTTATCCTTTAAAAAGCTATGAAGAGGATTAGGCTTATCCTTGAAAAAGCCATGAAGAGGATTATGCTTATCCTTGAAAAAGCACTGAAGAGGTTATTGCTTAGCCTATTTGAAAAGCATGTGTGGTCCTGTCGTGGGAATTTTTTTTTCCCTATGTGATCCTCTTTTTGACTTTTTGGCTCTTCATTTTTTCGAGCTAAAAAGTGGGGGGGAATATAGTGGATCACACACAAGAGTACTCTATTGCTATGGATATGCCTTCCAAGTGATAGGCTAGGATATAATGGCACGCAAACGCGACAGCTGTCACGTCCGTGATCATTTACGTCCGTGCACTCAAGAAGTTACGCGGTTGCCGTAATCGGAATCGTTACCGACGTTTGGTTGGTTCCGATTCAGTAGGCCGCAGGCTTTGTTCCTTGGGCCGGTGTGGAGCGCCGCGCCGGAAAGGCCTGAATTTCTAGAGTGACAGTCTTAGGTGACCTGACTTAGGTTCAGGCGCAAGACTTTGGGGCGCAAAGCCTTGGTGGCTTGCGCAATATTCCGGTGCGTGACATTTGGCAGTTATGAATCTTTTGTATTGTCCAGACGGAATGATGTTCAGTCCATCTGACAAAGCTAGATACGCAGATCGTAGTGTGCGGTGTGCTGGCTCGCACGTGGTTGTCGAACAGACTTGCTCTGCATTTTGCTGGCAGTCTAACTGCACGTCAGGCGGCTTGCTGGCAAATGCGACAGCGCATGGATGCCGGGATTTTTGGAGGTATTTAGGAGCAGCGCAGCGGCCATGGTGGTCGTTGTTCGCTCGTTTCTCTCCCTCACAACTAGTTTGTTGTCTTCATGGGGTTAAACTTCTCGAACAGCCCGGAGCAGCCCCCGTGAGTGGTTGCATGTCGTTGCCATGACGATGGTTGATAAGATTGACAATGGTTTGATCCGGTTGGGATGTTGTTGGCATTGTGGACGAGAAACGTTCTGCTGACCCGGGAACAGTCCCGGGAAAGGGCCGGTTCGTCGTTGGCCAGTGTGCCAGTAACTGGGACATGAGCGCAGAGTCACACAGTTGATATAGATTATGACGTAAGTAAACACTGTTGCGCCACAGTGGCGTCATGGTCGGTCTGTGGTGATTTCGATGGGTCTCAAGGATATGTAGTTACTCTTACAGTTGCGGCAGCACAACTCGGCATTCATTGTAATTTGTCAAATGTTATGGAATGAATGGTTTGGGCATTGCTTTCATCATAAAGCATTATTGCAATCTTCATAATATAAATATCGGCTGGCTGCGCTGCCTGTCATGAAGGTGGTGGTGCCGTCAAGGACCACACCTATCATTTCCACATTATTTAATATAGTGGATCACACACAAGAGTACTCTATTGCTATGGATATGCCTTCCAAGTGATAGGCTAGGATATAATGGCACGCAAACGCGACAGCCGAGCCCACACTCCGCAAGGAAAGCGAGAACAGCCACGCACGTCCCTGGGCGTTGAGGTCCGCGAAAAGAGCAATCCAATCAGCCGTGTGCAGAATACCCGCGTAGGTTTTCTGGTGTTTATCGATGACGCGAGCAGGGAATGCGGCGGGAGATTGAACGGAGGCGACCGAGGGAGTGCCGCGAGGGAGGTGGCGCTGTACCGCCTGAGCGGCACGGACGGGAGAACAGGCCTGCTGGATCTCAGCATAGGCCTCCTGGATGGCGGTGACGAAGGGCAAAGGGCTGCTGGGGTCCAGGAGGTCAGGCGCTGCCGTTGCCAAAAGGGGCAGGAGCCGGCAGCTTTCCGCCCACGACTGAGCGACGGAGCCCAAAAATGACGGGTGGACGGGCTCAAAGGGGACCGACCTGCCGTAGGTAGCATAAGACTATCACTTGTCACGAGGGTACTGCACCGGCGGGCCCTTTTTGTGCCGAGGCTGAGAGTGGTTTCGGAGTGCAGGCCTAGGTGGCTTATAACGTACGTCACTAGACCTTGCACCTGCGCCAGCCGGCAGGCGTGCGTGGCGCAATGTGAATGATTAATTAATGAATTAATTAATGAATTAATTAATGAATTAATTAATGAATTAACTAGGAACATAACTCCGTTGGGAGTGTATGTATGTGGCACACATCCCGGAGAAGGGGCATATGGCTTTAAATACATTCTAAGCTACTTCCTGCAAGGGTGGGAATGTAAACGACACTTGCTCCAGGTGCACCAAGGGCACCTGCACCACCATGATGTCTCAGAGCTCAATCAAGGCCTGTCATGGGGTGGAAGATCATCATGGCTATATACAAGAGCTAGGGCATGGCTTCTCAACAGAGAGCGACTCTCTGCATAGGCAGAGCGTGGCTCAATTCTTAACCCCTAAATGGTCTTGCTGCCGATTTTCCGCCAAAAATCGAGTTCCAGCCGATGCATCGGCCCCTTCTCGGGGGACCAGATGCCGCGAAATCTATTGAGAATTAGGAAAAGTTTAGCTGAGAAGATCGAAAGTTTATAAGTTCCTTCACAGCATGGTACTAGGGTTTGCATACTTTTGACAAAGTTATAGAGGTGTTCTGGCCGGTCAAAGTACAAGGGGTCAGGGTACTTTTTCACGTAAAACGTGCATTCCGGAAAACGACGACCTGGCCATGGCGGCTTGCGCCCACGCATGGTATTTACGTTTGCGTTCGAATTTTCTGGCCAAACTTAGGAAATTGATTTTATACCTCCTAAAGATCATACAGGCCAATCTTTTGTTCGCGGGAATGCCATTTGATAGGTGTCGGCAGCGTTCTTGTTGGAAAAAACTGCGATCAGGCCGGACGATAGAAACGTTGACAGCAATACCTTTCCGGCGTATTTTAAAGGATATATTGGTTTCTTTGTACTTTTTATGATACATAGTAGTCGTAAACGTGCAAGGGTGGCAAGAAATCGCCGAATCCAGCGACCATGCTGCACAACTTTGGTGTGCCGAAATGCGCCATTTTGCGGCCACCGCCTGGGCCAAGGTAACGCCATCCATGCCTGGTAAAGCTTCAGCATCGTTTTCCTATCGATGTTTGACGTTTATATATACGTTCTAGCTTGTGTAGCACATTATTTTTGCATTATTCATGCTCTTTCTTGACCCTGGCCTGGCCCCTTTCTAAAACACCCTTCTTAGATGCTTCCCTCAGTCAGTTGACCTGCCACAGGGTGACGGTGATAAGTTTTAGAGGCTGTATGGGTTTGAATACCTCCATATATGTTTGTTATACATTTCCCATACACATATTGCATGAGAGTGAGGCAGTTGGCTGGTCTCTGTGGCATCATCAAGCACGTAACTGGTGAGTAAAAGCTTCCCATTGACAGCATGTGCCACCAGGAGTGCTGGCCATCACCTGGTAAGCTATAGCAGCTTAGGCATAGTTTATCCTTGCTAGGGCAGGCTGAAATAGGCTCAACATCACTAGTTTGTTGGTGGCTGCCTCCTAGAATGCATGCCTTGCGTAGGGTATCCGTACCACGTTACCTACGTGCATGGACAAGGTGGCACCTGCACATAGGTGCCATGTAAGGGCAGTGTGATGATGCAGTTATGTTTCCCCATCATTGTGGAAGGGAAATGTATTATTTGGCATGGTTGGTGGCCATATTAGTAGGTAGTATGCCCACCCCTACCCCCTTGGTTGCATTTTACCAACGGTACCCCTATGGGCTGTACTGGGTGTAACTGCTGGTATACCCACCCAAATGATGACCCCAATGGCTCAAACTGTTCAGCAACTAATTGTTTATCATCCCTGAAGTGGTAGGTGCCTAGGTCTTATAACATAATTCAAAATGCACATTCTACCAAAAATGAAAACGCGCGTCTTGACCCCCCTGACTTTGACGGCAGTTTTATATGGCCTACCCTGCATATATGTGAGGTTGTGATATACCAACCCGAAGGGCAACTCATGGACATGCTTGGCCCCCAAGGACAGCCATTGGATATGGGTAGGTTGGATGGCATCTGGTTTGCAAATTTGTGAAGATCCAGCCGATTTATCGGCAGGATCTCAGACCATTTAGGGGTTAAGGGGAGGTGGCACCCCAAAAACCTTAAAATTTGACATATGCTAATATCACTTGAAATTCATTTGCACAATGCTGAATTATTATTGGGGGCACTAAATAACATCTCTAGTGAGTTGGGGATGCACTTGTTGGGGGTACTACCCCCATATATACGCCAATTTTCTTCGGGGACTACGCCTCGCTTCTTGAGCTGTGCATCTACTTTCACAGCATCCGTCGCCTACTGGAATTTGACGGCCGTAATTTTACACAGAGCCGCGAACTGCTGCTGACGGGCTTGTACCCCCGGCCCGAGCTTCAGCACATGATTCTTTGTTCCCTGCTGACGAAGTCTGACGGCGAGATCTTGGCCCCCACCATCTCCGCAGCCCAATACCGCTCCATCCTCACGGAAGCCTTTCAGCAGCACGTGACCCCCCTTGCCGCAGATGTGGCGGCAATGGGCGGCACGCTGGCTACTGAGCTCCCTCACATTTCCACCACCGTCACCTCCACCTCCACCCTCCTCGCCTCCACCTCCACTGCCACCTCCACCTCCACCGCCGACATCAAAGCCCAGCTCCTCGACATCGACCAGCGTCTTAAGAACAATGCCATCGCTATCGAGGTCCTGCAGAACACCGCAGGCCTCACCGCCCAGGCAGTGAAGGACATTGCCGCCAAGCCCGCCCCGGCTGGCCTGACCGGCGATGCTCCTCCCATCACCACCTGGGCGGACATGCTTAACTCGTCGTCTGTCCCTGGTCCTAATTTTAGGACTGAGTTCAACTCAGTCCTAATTTTAGGACCTAATTTTGAGGTTTTGTAGAAAATTCGCCCCGGTCGGAATATTTGGCAGAAAAATTTTCTCAAAATTTATTCAAATACTACTTGAAAAGATCTTTCTTGGACATATTTTTGGGATTTTTTTGGATTTGGTTTGGGCGGCTAACCGTACGGTGAAAGTAAAGGTGGTAAGGGTACATTTTCACGCGAAACGTGAGTTCCGGAAATGCACGACCTAGCCATGGCGGCTTGCGCCCATGCATGCAGTTTACGTTTTCGGACGATTTTGCGGGCCAAACCCAGGAAATAGATTTTTTATGTCCTAAAGATGATACAAGTGAATTTTAACCTCGCGGGGATGCGATTTACTGGGTGTCGGCACTGTTCTTGCAGGAAAAATCTCCGATTAGGCAGGTCGACGGAATGGATTACTACAATTGATTCCCGGATCAAATCGAAGGGTTTATAGGTTTCTTTCTACCTTTTATCATGTATTGTCGTAGATTAAGTCTAGTGGCAGTCAAGATTTGATGATTTCGACCACTCTGTCACGTCATGGTTTGTGTGCCGCAAAGTGCCACTTTTGCAGGCACCGCCTGGGCCAAGGTAACGCCAGCCGTGCCAGGTAAAGCTGGAATATCGCTGCTTCATCGTTTCTTGGTATTCTTACATGAGTTTAAGCTTGCGATGCGCTGTCAGTTTTGAGTCTTGCTGCTCTTTCTTGACCGTTGCCTGCCCCTCTCTAAAACCATCTTTTTAGATGATCTTACCAGGCATTTGCCTTACCGTAGCGTGGCTGTACAAGGTTTTAGGTGCTGAATGGGTTAAAACACTTTCATAGATGTTAGTTATTCTCTTGCTATGTTCATACTGCATGATTGTGTGGTCATGGGCTGCGTCAAGGGTACTGTCAAGCTTATACGGGTGAGTGAAAAATCATGGTGATAAACCACTGTCATCATGTGCCAGCAGGTATCTTGGCCATGTCATGGCAAGGTAATACAGTTTTATCCATGTCCATTCTTGTAAAGAACAATTAAATGTGACTAACCTACCCATTATATCGGTGGTTATTACTTATAATACATCCCTTTGTAGCTACGTATCCATACGCATTCCCTACATGTATGCATAGGCTTTCACACATACTAAGGTACAATATAACTGCAATATGATGATGCAAGTATATTTTCCTATTATGCCTGAAGGGAAATGGGCTGATTGACATGGTTTGTGGCCACGCTACTATGTAGTATGACCGCACTTACATGCTTGCAAATTGCTAGCATGGCCCAGTCCTATGTATAGGACTGGCAGTATTTGGCGTGTTTCAGGCAGTGCCAGTGGCCAAATTGAGTCCAGTTTTTTGCCACAGGTCAAGAACTATATTGTTTACATGCCTGTATTTTTTAAACATGCATATGGAATTTATTCAATTTTTGCCACTCATGCTTCCACACAAAAATGCAAATTCGCCGACGGTGCCATACATCCATGTAATTTTTAGGAGTTTGGGTCAAGTTTTCACTGATGTAGTATTTTTGCCAGCAAGAGGACATCAAATACTCCATAGACCCACATCTAAGCATCTTGGATGGACCCCCCACCTAGTCACTACACACGGTTGAAAAAGGTCAACTCAGTCCTATTATTAGGACTGAGTTGGGACAGACGACGAGTTAAGCAACACACCACCTCCACCACCTCCGCCGTCGCAGCCCAGCTTCAACGGCAGACGCTTGACCTCCGCGAGGAGGCCGAGCTCGCCAAGCGCAGCCTCAACGTCATTGTCAAGAACCTCAAGATGGAGGAAGGTGAGAATTCCGAGAAGCTTGCGCGTGCTTTTGAGAGAGAAATCCTTGATCGCATGGGCCTTACTGGTGAGATCGAGCTGGCCGCCCACCGCCTTCCCCGCGCGCGGGGTAAGGCAGGGCCGCCCCCGCTCCTTCTCACCTTTAAGACCCCGGCGGACAAGATTTCTTTTCTCAGACGCCGCAAGCGGCTCGAGAAGACTCTCTTCACCCTTGATGACGACTTGACCCTGGCGCAGCAACAACGGCGACGGGAGCTATGGCCGACCTACCACCAGCTCCGGCAGACCAAGGCGGGGCAGCCGGTGTACTGGAAGGGGGCGGCCATCTACGTCGGCCACAAGCCCTGGCAGGCGACCCCCGCGGCCCCAGCGACTCCAGAAGCCCCAGCTTAGGGGAATACAGCAGTAGTAGTGTAGAATAGATAGACCGTGGCCATGTACATGTACGCCTCCTAGAGGCCCTATTCCAGCTAAGCCACGCGCTTTATGTAATCATGTACATGTGTGCCTATGATGAGCCACACTCCAGACGATGCCTAGTTTTATTTAGTAATGCTGTGCCCATGCAGAGAGCTGCTCTCTGCTGAGACGCCACGCTCTAGTTTTTGTATAGCCATGATGATCTTCCCCCTCACAGGCATGCTCCCCCCTTACCCGGGCATAGCGTGATAGACCATGAGGGTGCGGGTGCCCTGGTGCACCTAGAGCAGGGGTAGCTTACATTCCCACCCTTGCATGAAGTAGCCTAGAATGTATTAAAAGCCATATGCCCCTTCTCAGGGCTATGTGCTACATCTACTCCCAACGGAGTGATGTTGATAATTAATTAATTAATTAATATACGCCAATAATGCGCTATAAATAGCAAAAGACGCTAATTAGGGCTGGGTATGCCCCAGCCAATTCACTTATTTGCTGGCTACCAAAAATCAAGGTCATACAGTTCCCTGAGTTTGTAGCTTGCTGAGCTATTTACATCATGGAAATGGCAAAACCTTGAACAGTTATTAATTTTCCCGCAAAACAGGTCATTTTTTACCGGACATTGGGAATAAACATATCATAAACACTTCCGATAAGGCCACAAAATCAACAAAAATTCCGGCTAACAGGGGGACAGCAGTGTTCCAAGTCCCAGGTCATTCCGACAAGTCTAGCTCAAGTTATTGCGTCAGACGTGTTTTTAGAAAAATGCCCGCTAAAACAGAAAATGTCACTATACCAGCCCTTGTAAGCATCCTGCACAAGGCAGGCAGGGCAAAACCAATCCCCATTGGGCTCCTTAGTCAACGGGGGGTCAGCGCAGCACCCATACAGTCCTCCCTTGCACCCGAATGTGCTGCACAGCAGGAAAGGGACACCGTCAATTTCATCCGGGGACGCACATGCAAGGCAAGGAATATCATCAACATCATTCTCATCATCACTACTCCCTTCCCCATCGTCCCCCTGCCCCTCCCTTTGCATCACGTCGTGGCAGCCACCCTGAAAACAGGTCATTCCGACAAGTCTAGCTCAAGTAATAAGGTTATGCGTGCTAAAACCTGAACATAAGCTTAAGGGGTTTTTCTTTGTATATGGCCACTTAGGCATGCTGTTTTCATCCAAAAAGCCAGGAGGCATGCCCCACTCGATCACAAAACATAAGCAAACGGCTAGGCACCACATCTCAGTGCCCTCACCTGCCCTCGGCATGGCCAACCTTGCCAGCGCAAGCATAGCAACACGATCGCTAGGCATACATGCCAAGAGAGCATACACTATACTCTACTCAAGGTTACCTTGTAAACTTCATGCCAAGAACTCAGCAAATCTATGATCAAAAGCACATATAATTAACTCTAGCACACTGATGACGACACATGCTCAAGGTTGGGGGTCACTGTGGCACGCACTGATGGGTTTCCTAGCTAGACGACCACTCACCACCTGACAAGGCGCTAAGGACCACTCAGAAAGCAAGTAAAAACAATCACACTTTACATGCCATCAACATGGATCAAATACATGCTGAATATGCTATGAAGTACAAAGGGGTGGCCACGCACCTCATACTCCTTCACCGTCCCTCGAGCATGGCCAGACTTATAAGTACGTGAATAGCAATAATGATGATGGCACTAACATGCATTACCAGCATTTTCTATGTTTCTCCCAGGTTAGAGTGTAAGGGTTATGCCAACCAAGCTTACCAACACAGCAAGAACTCCTTAACTGCCCCACCCGACATGGGCAACAAACTGGAACTATGGAGGGCAAGGGACCAAGGAGATCATGGCATAAAAAGCTTGCATGCAGTCAACCATGTCAACCATGGTTGGCTCAGCACATTGCTGTCTTGTCACATCATCATAACAAGGAAAGCTCAAATAAACCAATGATGGCAGCTATCTACATGCAGTCACACAAATGCAATATCTCCAACATGATCGTCGATAAAAAACTTCCTTCCCTGCACGATAAAATGCAAAGAAACCAGTGGCGGCCGTTCAGCTTCTGACCGCTGTGATGCCGCTGCGAGGAAAGGGTGCGTCACTATCACACAACAAGAAGCGTCCATACGCACAACATCCTTGCCAGAACACGTGCTATGAAATCCCTTACGCCTTCCCTAGGATCTATCGGCTGAAACTGAAGCGGATTTGATCAAGACATCAACGAAAACAATCTAAAGCTGCCAGGTATTCGTCAACACGACGGCAAGCAACGGAGAGTTCACTGGCGCAAACTGATCAAAACGAACGCAAAAAACTTCGAACGATGAGCTCTTCGAAGAAAGAACTGATATTAGATAACAGTCGCCACAAATCCATACCTTGACCTCGTAGATCCCTCGCCCAGGCGCGCAACAACGGCCGTTCTTCCATGGAAGGTTCCGACATGCACTGCGCAGGCCTGAAGAAATACTTACCGAGAATGGCCGAAAATGTAGCAAAAAGCACCCGTTCGGTTTAGAATTCTATGCTACCGATAAAATTCATCCTTCGCGGTCAAAAAGACCCCCAAAACTGAAAATTTACTGCCGCAATCACGAATTCTATTTTATTCCGCGCGACCAAAAAATGCAGATTACCCCCCATGCCGATGGCAGTAAAAGAAAGCAGCGATATTGTAAACCAGCCACTTGCCGCCGCAACCCAACATTATTAAATCATCGTCTTCAACATCCAAGCATTTTTTTTGCATTTCTCTAGCCCTACATTGCTAGTTTCGCCTAAACGCAGTCGCCATGGCCACTTTCGCAAGTGGTGCGCGCACGGAGCACCCACTTTTCACGGTACGGCCGGTGCCGCGAATTTTTTCGCGCGGAAAATATTCGGCGCGCCACGTCCCCTTAACTCGTCGTCTGTCCCTGGTCCTAATTTTAGGACTGAGTTCAACTCAGTCCTAATTTTAGGACCTGATTTTGAGGTTTTGTAGAAAATTCGCCCCGGTCGGAATATTTGGCAGAAAATTTTTCTCAAAATTTATTCAAATACTACTTGAAAAGATCTTTCTTGGACATATTTTTGGGATTTTTTTGGATTTGGTTTGGGCGTCTAACCGTACGGTGAAAGTACAGGTGGTAAGGGTACATTTTCACGCGAAACGTGAGTTCCGGAAATGCACGACCTAGCCATGGCGGCTTGCGCCCATGCACGCAGTTTACGTTTTCGGACGATTTTGCGGGCCAAACCCAGGAAATAGATTATTTATGTCCTAAAGATGATACAAGTGAATTTTAACCTCGCGGGGATGCGATTTACTGGGTGTCGGCACTGTTCTTGCTGGAAAAATCTGCGATTAGGCAGGTCGACGGAATGGATTACTACAATTGATTCCCGGATCAAATCGAAGGGTTTATAGGTTTCTTTCTACCTTTTATCATGTATTGTCGTAGATTAAGTCTAGTGGCAGTAAAGATTTGATGATTTCGACCACTCTGTCACGTCATGGTTTGTGTGCCGCAAAGTGCCACTTTTGCAGGCACCGCCTGGGCCAAGGTAACGCCAGCCGTGCCAGGTAAAGCTGGAATATCGCTGCTTCATCGTTTCTTGGTATTCTTACATGAGTTTAAGCTTGCGATGCGCTGTCAGTTTTGAGTCTTGCTGCTCTTTCTTGACCGTTGCCTGCCCCTCTCTAAAACCATCTTTTTAGATGATCTTACCAGGCATTTGCCTTACCGTAGCGTGGCTGTACAAGGTTTTAGGTGCTGAATGGGTTAAAACACTTTCATAGATGTTAGTTATTCTCTTGCTATGTTCATACTGCATGATTGTGTGGTCATGGGCTGCGTCAAGGGTACTGTCAAGCTTATACGGGTGAGTGAAAAATCATGGTGATAAACCACTGTCATCATGTGCCAGCAGGTATCTTGGCCATGTCATGGCAAGGTAATACAGTTTTATCCATGTCCATTCTTGTAAAGAACAATTAAATGTGACTAACCTACCCATTATATCGGTGGTTATTACTTATAATACATCCCTTTGTAGCTACGTATCCATACGCATTCCCTACATGCATGCATAGGCTTTCACACATAATAAGGTACAATATAACTGCAATATGATGATGCAAGTATGTTTTCCTATTATGCCTGAAGGGAAATGGGCTGATTGACATGGTTTGTGGCCACGCTACTATGTAGTATGACCGCACTTACATGCTTGCAAATTTCTAGCATGGCCCAGTCCTATGTATAGGACTGGCAGTATTTGGCGTGTTTCAGGCAGTGCCAGTGGCCAAATTGAGTCCAGTTTTTTGCCACAGGTCAAGAACTATATTGTTTACATGCCTGTATTTTTTTAACATGCATATGGAATTTATTCAATTTTTGCCACTCATGCTACCACACAAAAATGCAAATTCGCCGACGGTGCCATACATCCATGTAATTTTTAGGAGTTTGGGTCAAGTTTTCACTGATGTAGTATTTTTGCCAGCAAGAGGACATCAAATACTCCATAGACCCACATCTAAGCATCTTGGATGGACCCCCCACCTAGTCACTACACACGGTTGAAAAAGGTCAACTCAGTCCTATTATTAGGACTGAGTTGGGACAGACGACGAGTTAATGCAACATCAATGGGGGGTCCCGTTATAGGCATGGCTTGGCTAAATTCTGAAGGCGTCAACCATCAGGGGGGCCATTATGGGCACACATGCGCGTAGACCACGTGCTAGGCTAAGCCTGAATCTAATCTACACTACTGTAATATATTCCCTAGACTGAGGTTGCTGGGGTGGCAGTTAGATGAGATGCTTAGGCTGACCGACACGGATTTCCGGCCTGCGCGCCGCGTATTGCCTACCGCGGCTGAGCGGGACACCTCAGTACTGTACGGCAGGGTGTACGGTACTGAGGTGTCATGTGGACCGATGTGCGGTTAGTGCCAGACTGTGCCTAGACTCTAGCTCGACCCGCCAGATCCGGGTTATCCGGGTCTGACGGGCCGAGTGTAGTTGATGCTAGTGACGTGGTCGCATGGCATTGCAGTGTACAGTCAATGTCCACTGGTAGGTGCTGCAGGTAGCACCGCCATAGGCATATAGGCGTAGCACTGGGGAGTGCCGCAGCACCCGAGTTTGCCCAGACGTTCCATTCTGAGCCCTCAGCTTCCATTGCTCTCTCATTGTATTATTGTAATACAATCATCATTCGCTTCAGCTTCGCAGTTGTTCGTCGTCCCTAGTCTCCATCCAACTTGGACTGAAAAGTTCGATATTTTTTTTACAAGCAAAAAAAAAAGATATGGCTTCCAACAACGGCAACAACGGCAACAACAACAAGGGGAAGGCGCCTGCCAGGCGCACCTCACCCCGACTTTCGCCGGAGGGCACGCCCTCCACCAACGATGCGAGGGTGACGCCCAACGTCACCTTCCGCACGGTGGTCGCTGACCACCCAGGCGTCGGACCCGCAGGTGGGGCCCGGCGCCCGGGGGATGGCGAGCGGTCGGCCGTTTGCCACTGGCGGTTCGTCCGCCATGGCACCTGGGGGGCAGGTCCCCCGGGCACGTAATTCCCCCGTCGCAGGTGACGGGGGTCGTGAGCGGAGTGATTCCTCGAGGAGGATGGGAGGTGCAGCCTGCGAGGTCACGGCCTTCGCTCGAGATTTCGTCACAGACGCCTGCGACGTCTGGTAACCTTTCCGTGGGCCGACAGATGGCCATCATGGACATTGACCGGTATGGGGAACATGTTCCGCCCCCGGTCGCGTTCGGGCGCCCACCCCATTTTCTCCCCATTGGGGAGGACGACATCCCGCGTTCATTTCGGTGAACGGCCGGATCTACGTCAACGTTTTCAGTGCTTCCAGATGAGGAGATGCACGCGATAGAGGTTCATCGGGTGCAAACGCATCGAGGGGCGTCTGAGGATGCAGTTCTCCCTGGTTCAGGTGGCAGTTTGGCTGTACTGTTTCGCCAATCGGCCGAGGCACAACCCCGGCACTGTTGATCAGTGGGCGTCCAGGCAGCGCCAGAGAGAGGCGCTGCGCGTGGTCGCCCGACAGGAGATCACGCTGACTCCGTTGGGGCCGTGGCCCCAAGTCACGCCAGTTGGCTGGGGCCCGGATAGGCGTGAGGCGGCTGCGATGCCGCCTGCGACGGAGCGCGGGGCGGCAGACGCCCCCAACACGCCCATGGGTGGTGAAGCCACCCAGGACCCTCTGGCAGGTCAGAGGGTCCAACCTCAGCCGCAGGCTCCCCCGCCCAGCGTGGGGGGCCAGGTGGCTGAGGAGGCCACCGGGGTCGCAGGGACCCCGGCGGCGACACAAGCGCCCGGGGTCGCAGGGACCCCGGCAGCGACGCCGGCGCCTCCGGCGCTGGCGGGGGATGCAGCCCCCATGGAGGGTGTCACGGGCACCTCCAGCGGCTCTGGGGGGCAGGCCCCCTCTAGCCGCAACAAGGACAAGGCCCTGGCAGGGCCGGAGGGGCCTCAGGGTCCCACCGCAGCTGGGCAGCAACCAGCACTGCTGGAGGGCGACCTGGAAGGTCGGACTTCATCACCCTGGGTGATGAGGCCGTGTGGCGTGCCATACAGACAGCCACAGCCTCCTTCCGTGGGCTGGCCGACAGGAGCCAGCAGATGCACGTCGCGGAGGCGGGCAGCCTGGTGTGTGCAATCATCACGCACATCCTGGGCTTGCCCAACCTCCAAGCGGGCACACGTAGGGTGTGCGACGACCTGCTGCCTGCCCTGCAGGCTCTCCTCTCAGGGAGGAGGGTGCAGGGCAGCAGGGTGCGTCTGGTGCGTTGCTGGAGCTCCTACACAACGCCATCCTGAAGGGGCGGGTAGGTGGCTGCCTACCTGGCTGCATCATGATCTTACTAACCCTACTGACGATGAAGTGTCCCTCTCTCCCACCTTCCATGATTGGGAGGAGGCCCGCAGCAGGAGGCGGGAAGTGACACACACTCACACCCCCACCCAGCCCACCCCTATGTTGTCTAACCCTCCTACACAGCCCATGTTTGCCCATCCTGCTCAGCTCACTCAAGTAGCACTTCCCTCTCAGCATGTCTCTCCTGTGAATGCTGCAGCAGCAACACCATCTTCTCCCTCTCCCCCTGCATCCCCCTCTAGGTTGCCCACTTACAATGAAAACCGTCCTGTGGATAGGATTAATGTCAGGGGGCTGCCTGAGGGGTATACTAGGGAGCAGGGGAATCATGCACTTCTCTCTCTTCAGCTGGCTAGGGAGGAACTGAATGTCAAGAATTGGTTTGGATCTCTCATGCAGGGGGATTTCTACCATCAGTCCTCTCTCAGATTCAGAATCTCATTCTTGTCTTCCAGCGTAGGTATCCCAAGTGGCAGGACACGCAGGCTAGGGCAGTTTGGGAGGCTTTCATGAAGGAGCTAACTGACCTCCTCTCCACCCCCTCATCTGTGGACATATATGGGGCATTCAGGTGGGTAGAGGAATACAGGGTCACATCAGTGGACTATGTGGCTGAGACAAAGAAATATGAGCTAGCCATCAAAGCACGTCCTGATGTCCAGCAGCTAGATCACAAGTTCTTGCTGCGTTCTTTCCTTGAGAAACTCAAACTTGACAAAAACACCTACGCTATGCTTGCCACAGGAATGGCAAAGTACTGGGAGGACATGAAGGAGGCATTGGATTATATCAAGCTGGCCTTGGCTCCCCTTAGCCAGGGGGCCATGGGCACCTCTGTAAAGAGGGTCAGGGGGGAAGAGAGGGAGGAGGAGGATAGGGAGAGGGAAGACAGGAGCAAGAGACCTGTCACTATGGCAGAAGTCAAGTCCCTGCTGGGACAAATGTTTAAGGGAAAGGGCAAGGGCAAGGGCAAGGGCAAGGGCAGGGGCTGGGGCAAGGGCAAGGGTAAGGGGCAGTCTCCCTCCAAGGGGGGCAGCTCCAGCAACAACAACAACAACAGCAACAGCAACAACAACAACAACAACAACAACAACAACAACAACAACAACAACAACAACAACAACAACAACAACAAGAAGCAGGACAAGGAGGACAAGTCTTCTCAGCGGTGCACCCGCTGTGGCATGAAGTACCACGCGGCCCACCTGCCGCAAGAACGTGGACGAGCTGGGGCATTTGGACGTCCTGTGCCACAAGTGCCACGGGCCGCCCCACGGTGACCCCAAGGACTGCAAGCGGCCTCCTTACGGCAAGAAGTGTGAGTCTCCCTCTCATGCTGGCTTGAGTGTGCCTGCTTCACCTCTTTCATCTGCATGCCCCACTGTCAGAGCAGTGAGCAGTTCTGGAAAGGTGCTACAGCTGGTTTCAGAAGATTATGTCTCTAAACCAACATACACATCTATGGTTCCCAAGGTGTGCAGAGTGTCCCCAGCAGAGGATGCTCAGATCAGTTTTCAGGAGCTTGCTTTGCAGTTGCATTTCCTTTATGGGCATGAAGTGAGTGCAGAGGTGGTGGCAGCAGCAATAGGGGGGGCAGCACTCAGACGTGCATGCCAGGTGGTCAGATCCCACTGCCAGCATTGTCAGTTCAATGCACCCAAACCCCCTAAGTGGCATGTAGCTACCCCACCTAAGTGCAAGGGCAGGGTGGTAGGAGATGTCTTTCATATCAAAGGACAATCTTACTTGGCACTTAAAGATGCATGGTCAAGGTACACAACCATTGAACCATTACCTGGAATGGACAAGACACAGTTGCTCAGGGCTCTCTTGATTGCTCAGGCCAGGTACTACCCTGTGGAGGCATTGTTACTGGATCAGCAGTTCACGTGTCTTGCCAATGAACCAGGGTGTGAGGCTATTGATCTGGCTGGGCTAGAAGACCATGAGAGGCAAGGCATTATTGAAAGGGCCATCAGGTCCATTAACCCTTCAACTGTGTCAACTCAAACCACGAGAACGGACTGAGTTTGGGTATCTTTGTGCGCCTGAGAGTAACTAGCCAAATAACATTTTCTGGCCCACCCTTGGAACCAAGCATGCTTTTATATCAAATAATGTTTGGGAAATTTGGTTGGTCACATATCCATGCCCTACACCTGCTAAAAATAGCACCCCCCTCAGGGGGGTACAGTGCACATGGGGTTGGAGACATATATAATGCATTATCGACCATTTACACAAATCAGTTGGCCCTGGCCTTTTAAAGGCAGTTGATTATAATCATAGACATGCCATCAATGCATTCAATACATGAAATGTCACAAAACTGTGAACGCTAGCTACAAAATGGCCAAAGCCAGCTGGCACCGTTATAACGGTGCCAGCTGGCAGGGGTATAAATGGTAGCATAACAACACAAAACTTTTATTCCAATTGGCATGAAACAACAAGGGATGCCCAAATGGGCATAATGCACCATACCCAGGTGATAAAACAAGAGACCATGCCATATAACACATGCCAACATGCCACAAGGGGCCAAAATGGCACTAGCGCGCGCGGTATATATTGCGCATGACTAGCCAAGGGTGTAGCTAACTGTCAATTAGGCTACCTGGCTAGCTGTATGCCAAACTACAGATCGCGCTTCTGGGTGCGCAGATACTGCCTCCTACGAGGCCCTGTCAGCTGGGTGCCAGCTGCCAGCATGCGGGTCGTGCGGCCATTGGCCTCAGCCCACCCGCGGCCAGCCGGGCTGCGGGCTGACAGGGGCTGCATGGCACGCTGGCGGCGGGCGTCGTCGTCGAGGCCAGCCACTGGCCCAGCGTGGAACCTGAGATAAGCCAGCATATAAGACACAAGACCATGTTAAAAAATAGGTGAAAGGCTCATTAATCAAGGCCTCAAGCGCGCGTCAAAGGGGTGGCAAGGAGCTACATCACTAACGCACCCAATGAATGACAAAACACCTCCACGTTCTTTGCAACAATAAAGAAAACAAAAGGAACAAGTTGGTAATGCTTCCATGCAGACAGGTATTGGGCATCTCCATGTTTGTCACATGCCATGGATGCAAAATAAGGAGGTGGGCGTTGGCCAGCAAAACAAGAAGCCATGCCTAAAACTGGTCAGAAAAGAACTTTTCTCAGGATGTCTGAGCCAGGAAAAGCACTGGGTAATCACATTTACCATATTACTAACCAATACCAACCGTTATCACGCTATTTCCGTTGCAGCCTCAGCTAACAGCGACCAAACATGGTCTAAAATCTGCTTGACCTGATGGTATTCCACAACCATGACAAGCCGATGCGTAGAGGCAGCAAAACAACAAAATGACAATCACAAGCCCTCGATTATAACCCTGATATTAGTTAGAAACAATAATACAACCATATACGGTTAACGGAACACGCTAGGAGGCTAGAACGTACCAGGTCGGAACAGCAGATTACCTTTCCTGCGGGAGCCAGAACGCCCGATTCATGGACGTAGCCTCGAGCCTTTCCTGGCTGCCAGTTCTAGCAAATCTGGTTGGGAACAACGTCAAACGTTTATCCATGCGCAAATATCTCGAAAATTTCCGCCTAGCAACATGCAGCACTCGCACTGTCACCGCCTGGCCGCTAACATGATTTGCTGCGCCTACCAGCACCCCGAGACCCATCTACGCATCTTCAAACGTTCCATGGCTAGGGGTATAACGTTTTTATGACTTAAAAATCATGCCTACAAAATTTGAGTCCATTATGTCAAGCTATTCTCTCGTACCAGTCAGTTGTGTGCACCGCCATAGCCGTGCGCGTCAATATTTTTCATGCACGTCGGTCCCGTTGGACCATGGTACCCCCCTAACTTTGCTCAAGCATATCTCCCTGGCCAGGTGTCCAAAGTACGGTCTGAAGTGCTCTACGGAAAGCTGACGTCTAGATCTTTCAATCCCGCCAGGTGGCACCATCAAATTATTTTTGGCGCGGCGCCTGCAAGGCGCACAAACTCAGTCCGTTAGAGTGGCGCCAGTTCAACTGGCGCCACGAAAACGGACTCAGTACAGTTTAAGGGTTAAAACCCTTGTAGCCAAAGAAGATGGAAATCTGCTGGCTGACAGTGGGTCATATGCTGACAGAGCTCTGTGGTCCACCAGGTTGTGCCAAGTCCTCAACAGGAGGCCACTCATGAAAACCCCACAAGGGGTGATCATTACACCAGATGGATTGCATGCAGGCATTTATCCACCTGAGGTATTAGCCCTATACAACGCACAGCGAGCACAGACAGCTAGCAGGTTAGCTGTCAAGGATGCAAAGCATCCACGTCCCACCTTCAAAGAAGGGGATCAGGTCCTATTCTACAAGGAGTCGGGACTAAGCAAGGTGGGCACCTGGCATGGGCCAGCCACCATCCTAAAATTTAACACCACTGGCAGGACAGTGTTAGTTAAACACAATGACACGGGAAAGATTCACAGGTGTTCACCTCACAGGATGAAATTGTATTTTGCAACTGTGTCAGACGTGGCAGAGGAGGAAGAGATGTTGGCCGACAGCCCTGTACAGTTGCCTGGCATCCCAGCGTTGCCCAGTGAGTGGTTGTTCAGTTTGGAACACCCACTGGTGAGTGTGAGAGCCACACCCACTGTGAGACCCAGGTCACCCTTGATGATTGCAGGCAGTCACTGCAGGCTTGGCCCCCTGCAGCAGAGGGTCACATTGGCAAAACAGGTGATCAGCAACCTATCACCTCTTCAAGTGTGAACATAGCTCAGCCACTAGCTGCACCTTCCAAACGCAGTCTAGCAGACGCTGTTCGCATTTTACAAGCAGCTCATAGAGCTAAAGCTCAAACTCGGCTGCAGGATCAGCTAAGGTGGGGAAGGTTGGGCAGCATGACAATAGCCCATTTATGGTTGCAGTCTCGACGAGCCACGAGCCACGAGGTAGCCATGGCTGACGGCGGAGCTCATAACTTTCACGTTTGAGCACCGAATTTAGCCGTGAATATCACAATCGACGCGTCTTTCTACGACGCACATGCTGACATAATTTTCCGACGCTATTACGCAATATACGATGAGCAAACGCCCATCGACGCAACGCAGCCTGACGGCTGCGCTCGGCAATGAAAATACGTCTGCAGCTCCGGCTGCAGCTTCGCCATCAGGGCCGGAAGGCGGTGGTGACCCTAGTCGCGCACTGGTTGTCGCCCAGCACCCTCCCGGGCTTCCTGCCTCGCCCTCAGCCTCGCCCGAGCCAAAACGCAGCCGCCCAACCGAACCAAGCTGGTCTGAGCGCGACTTTGACGTTGACGGGTTATTTTCCACCTTCGACGGTGCCAGACCCGGCTTTTTCGACATGCCACCCATCAAGATACTGGAGCTCGTGTTTTATGGGTCACTGATACGCCTCCATTCTCGACCTGTGCCAGCGCCTTCACAGCCATTACCGCCTCCGCCCTGGACCTGACGGCCGGTTTACTCACCGACCTGAGAACCTGGCCCGCTGGTCTCGCCCCCGTCTTCAGCTCGCCGCCCTCTTTTCCATCCTTGACCGCTCTGTCACGGACCTCTGGACCCCTCCCCCTTGACCGAATCCACCTTCCTCCTCCACCTCCAAGAAACCATCTCACAGCACGTGACGCCCCTAGCTGCAGATGTGGCAGCTGTGGGTCGCACGCTGGCTGCTGAGCTCCCCACCATCCCCACCGCCACCGCCACCCTCCTCGCCTCCACCCCCCCCCCTCCGCCTCCACCGACTCCATCACCGCCCAGCTCCGCGACATTGACCAACGTCTTAAGGATAATGCCATCGCTATCGAGGTCCTGCAGAACACCGCGGGCCTCACCGCCCAGGCGGTGAAGGACATTGCCGCCAAGCCAACCTCTGCTGGCCTGGCCGGCGATGCTCCTCCCATCACGACCTGGGCGGACATGCTTAAGCAGCACACCACCTCCACCACCTCCGCCGTCGCAGCCCAGCTCCAGCGGCAGACGCTTGACCTCCGCGAGGAGGCCGAGCTTGCCAAGCGCAGCCTTAACGTCATTGTCAAGAACCTCGACATGGAGGAAGGTGAGAATTCCGAGAAGCTTGCACGTGCGTTTGAGAGAGAAATTCTTAGTCGCATGGGCCTTACTGGTGAGATCGACCTGGTCGCCCACCGCCTTCCCCGCGCGCGGGGTAAGGCAGGGCCGCCCCCGCTCCTTCTCACCTTTAAGACCCCGGCGGACAAGATTTCTTTTCTCCGACGCCGCAAGCGGCTCGAGAAGACTCTCTTCACCCTTGACGACGACTTGACCCTGGCGCAGCAACAACGGCGACGGGAGCTATGGCCCACCTACCTCCAGCTCCGGAAGACCAAGGCGGGGCAGCCGGTGTACTGGAAGGGGGCGGCCATCTACGTCGGCCACAAGCCCTGGCAGGCGACCCCCGCGGCCCCAACGACTCCAGACGCCCCAGCTTAGGGGAATACAGCAGTAGTAGTGTAGAATAGATAGACCGTGGCCATGTACATGTACGCCTCCTAGAGGCACTATCCTAGCTAAGCCACACGCTTTATTTAATCATGTACATGTGTGCCTATGATGTGCCACACTCCAGATGATGCCTAGCTTTATTTAGCTATGTTGTGCCCATGCAGGGAGTAACTCTCTGCTGAGACGCCATGCCCTAGCCTTTTTGTATAGCTCTGCTGATCTTCCCCCCCATGACAGGCTCCCCCTTCGCTGGGCATAGCTTGAAGATCATGGGGATGCAAGTGCCCTGGTGCACCTAGAGCAAGGGTCCTTTACATCCCCACCCTTGCAGGAAGTAGCTTAGGATGTATGATAGGCCATATGCCCCCTCTCAAGGGCTATGTGCTACATATACTCCCAACGGAGTTATGTTACAATTCAATTCAATTCAATTCAATGGTTGCAGTGGACACACAAGCCCAGGTTAGCATCATCAGTGCCCTGGCTGTGCCCCATATGCCTTTGGAACCTTCACCCTGGCACCATGTGGCTGATTTCTCAGGGCAGTCATCCCTCAAGGTATTAGGTCAGGTCATGTTGACTATACTCGGTATCCCTACTCCTTTTCAGGTCTTGGAAGGTTATAAAGGAAATGCTTTATTGGGGGATCCTTTTCTCTGTTACCCTGGTGTCCTCATCTCCAGTGATAGACTATCCATCCAGGACCTGGGTGGTGTTGATCTGAATCATTTCAAAATTTCTCTTGAAAAACTTCTTAACACCAACATTGCTTCTGTAAAATTTGCTACACCCAAGTATGCCCCAGGGCAAGAACCCTGTGTGGCAGACTTGGTTCACAACCAAAAACTTCATCCCAACTCATTTGGATTGGGCAAACATGATGTGGCTAAAATGTCTCCTCTTTCTTATGAACAGATAGAGCAAGACTGTCGCACACACATAGGATTCCTAAAATGGGTGGAGGCCTTTAACAAGGCCAGGGAAGAATGGGTAGTGCCAGATCCTCTTAGCCCTTCTCATACTCCCCTGTCACACCTATTGACAAAAAGCCTGCAGGGTGCAAGCACTTGCGCCTGAAGTTTGTGTGTAAACATAAGCCAGCAGCAGATGGGTCAGTCATTTTCATGCTAGACCTTGTGTGACAGAGTTCAAGGGCACCACTGATCTGACAGAGGCAGAGTTGTACACGCCAGGCATTCAGCAAACATCCTTAAAAATCTTGCTGTCTGTCTTTGTGGGTCATCTCAATGATGGGGATGACTATGTATGTAAGGCTACAGACATTAAAAGGGCTTTCTTGAAAGGCTCACCTGAGATAGCACAACAAGTGTGGCATGGTCAGGTGTATGTAGTCTCCACTCCCAGAGTTTGGGCAAAACACATCCCTCAGCAGTACCTGAAAGCTAACATAGGTGTTGAAGGGCTGCAATCAGCTCCTCGCATTTTCAGGATGTCAGCTCAGGCTGTGTTTGAAAAGCTAGGGGCTAGATATGATGACATAGACCCTTGCTTCTTTGTGGTCCCACACCCTCATGGCATTCTCACCTTTGTGTGGCATGGGGATGATCAGCTGATTGCTGGGCCAAGGCGTGCTGTGGATGATTTTATTCAACAAGTGTCACAGCATTTTGAGATTGGCAAGCAAGTAGAGCTGGGCACCACTGCCATAAAATTTTGTGGCACAATGTTACAACTCCAGCAGCATCAAAACCAGTGGGTGTGTGCACTCTACTCTCCCAATGATTACATGCACAGCTGCTTGGAGGTTTTGCAAACAAAAATCAAACCTGGAGCCTGTCCTACCATTAGAGGCAAGCTGGGGTGGTTGTGCTCAACGTGTGCACCTCACCTGGCTGTGGTTAGCAGAGTTGATGATGATGTCTTGATGCAAGTAGGTCACAAAGCCATCACCAAAACTCTCCAGGAAGGCCCTCCCCTTATCTTGCACTCCTTGGATCTCCACAAAACCATTCACATCCAAGCTATGATGGATAGTTCCATGGAGTCCAGGCAGATTACCAAGTTGCAGGCAAGGGAGTCAGGCTTGTATTTTGTGCAGAATGATGATGCACCCTTGTCTCTCATTTCATGGTACAGCCGGTTGCATAGACGCAAGGCTGTCAGCAGCAATGCTGCTGAGTGCAGGGCAGTGGTGTCAGCAGTGCTTCATGCCAGGTACTTGAATCATGTGCTGGTTTGGTTGCAGATGCAAGCAGGCAGCAATGCTGGGGTGGTGGCACACTTGCTCACTGACAGTCAGTCAGTCCTCAGTTTCCTTGCTAACCCCTATGCTGTCCACACTGATCTTGACTGGGTGGTCCTGAAACAGGAGTCCACCTACTGGGAGTCCACCCGTCACGTGGAGGACAAACACAACGCTGCTGATGCACTCACTAAAGTGCCTCAGCAGGCAGCTGACCAATACCAGCTGTTGTACCACTTGATGAACCCCTATGGCAAGCAGGCAACCCTGCCCCATAGGGGGGACGCCTAGCAGGGTCCTGTTCACCAGGGCCGCCTAGGTCACCCAGTACCCCTTGGGCAGGTCCAAGGGGTAGGTTGTGGCTTCCAGCAAGGGGGGTTGGTTGGAGTCTGTTTTTCATACATCTGCGTGCCCTATGCCCAATAAAATCTGTTTTGATTTTTTCAACACCATGGAATTTCGTTATGCACACCTTCATAGGTGGGCATGGGATGTATCTCACACTTTTCTTCACTAGGGCGTATGCCTTGGTGGATTGGCCTTGAGCTCAGTGGCTCAAGTGCCCCCCATTCAAGTGGAGGGTCAAAGCTCCCTTGACAGGTGGTTACCCAGGACCCCAGTTCACTGTGGATATCCTGGGCCACCTGGCCTTACTGTTCAGTGGCAGTAAAGGCATGGGTGCTGTCATGTTGTCCAGTACAACGTGCTCAGCCCAGGTGCAGGATGAAATATTCCTGTCACCTGTCACCAGGAACTCAGCCACCACTGTGCAGGGCAGGGGTGGCTGGTCCCCACACGTTGTGCAGGTGCAACGTGGCCAGGTCCAGGATGTCATAGTCCTGTCACCTGTCACCAGGACTTCAGCCCCCTCTGTGCAGGGCAGGGGTGGCTGGTCCTCACATGTTGTGCAGGTACAACATGGACAGTGCAGGGTGCAATAAACCTGTCCACTGTCACTCCTCAGGTTGCAGGTGACCTGAGCTCAGTGGACCCAGCCTGGCTGGGTAGTCTTTTCTCTGAGTGGGCGATGATGATGGAACAACATGGAACCTCTTAAACGGTTACCTTGGCATTTTTACAATGGCTTTCTTGGCTGGTGATGCACTCCCTGGATAGGCAGACAGGCATAGCTATCTCCCTTGTGAGCTCGCGAGGAGGAGGAACTCCCCGGGCATGTTGAGCTAAACGTGATGCCATCACAAGTATTGCACGAGTTCTGGGGCCCATCTTTTTCAGTCCAGATGTTGCAGTATGGGTGTCAGTTGCTCAGCACGTCAGTCAGCTTGGAGTCAGTCTCCTAGCTGGGCAGGATCAGGCTTGAAGTCGCTAGCCTTCAACCTGAAAGGAAAACATAATGGGAGTTAGATGAGATGCTTAGGCTGACACACGGATTTCCGGCCTGCGCGCCGCGTATTGCCTACCGCGGCTGAGCGGGACACCTCAGTACTGTACGGCAGGGTGTACGGTACTGAGGTGTCATGTGGACCGATGTGCGGTTAGTGCCAGACTGTGCCTAGACTCTAGCTCGACCCGCCAGATCCGGGTTATCGGCCGGGTCTGACGGGCCGAGTGTAGTTGATGCTAGTGACGTGGTCGCATGGCATTGCAGTGTACAGTTGTCCACTGGTAGGTGCTGCAGGTAGCACCGCCATAGGCATATAGGCGTAGCACTGGGGAGTGCCGCAGCACCCGAGTTTGCCCAGACGTTCCATTCTGAGCCCTCAGCTTCCATTGCTCTCTCATTGTATTATTGTAATACAATCATCATTCGCTTTCAGCTTCCGCAGTTGTTCGTCGTCCCTAGTCTCCATCCAACTGTGGCAGGAGGTGCCTGCCAGGGCTCATTGTGGGCAACGTGGATGACCGCCCCCCTCCAGTATACCGGTTTCCCCCCTGCGCTCTGCCGGAGCTGAAGGTAGGTCGGCCATAGCTCGCGTCGCCGTTGTTGCTGGGCCAGGGTCAAGTCGTCGTTCAGCGTGTAGCGAGTCCGCGAGAGCTTCTTGCGGCATTTAAGGAACGACAGCTTGTCCGCCATGTACTTAAAGGTGAGGGGCACGGGGGCCGGGCCAGCCTTACCCCGCGCGCAGGGGAAGCGGACAGCGGACATCCGCAGCTCACCAGTGAGTTGCATGGGGGCAAAAATGTCGCGCCTAAACGCCATGAGAAGCGTCTCCGAGGTCTCATCTACCGGCTGGTCGAAGTGCTTGACTATGACATTGCATGTGGCTGCGCTTGTCGAGCTTGGCCTCCTCACGAAGGTCGAGTGCTTGTTGCTTGAGCTGTGCCGCGATGGTGGAGGTGGTGGAGGTGGTGTGGTGCTTAAGCAAGTCCGCCCAGGTCTGGGTGGAAGGAGCATCGCTGGCAGGGCCAGCAGATGCCGGCTGGGCAGCGATACCCTTCACCGCCTGGGCGGTGAGGCCCGGCCTGCGGTATCTTGCAGGCACGCAATGGCGATGGCGTTGGCGTGGATGCGCTTGTCGATGTCGAGGAGCTGGGCCTTGATGTGAATGATAGTCAGTACTTCACTTATGTCATTGATCTTAGTAATGAAACAGAGTAGATCAAAGGGCCACACATCAGAATGACAAACTAGTAGCTAATCACTAGTGGTACGTCGATAGAACCTGTAGGTGATCATGCTTACACCACAATGGTCGCCCCAGACTATTTCGATCCATTGCATATGCATGCAGCTGCACGTACGGGCTAGCAGTCTGAATTTCAACGAGCTGCACAAAATGGGCATGAGGGGCTCGCACTGGTCCCACGCAGATAGCCAGGTTTTCATTAGCTAGATTGCCCGGTCCCCCCCTCCAATGTCCCCAACGTCCATTCCATGGAGGATGAAACATTGAGCCTTGTACAGTGAATCCATTACCATTCGTAAAATAGTACTTAGTTAACGCATCGGCTCTCAAGCGCGCGGCCTATCAATGAGACAGATTTTCCTTGTACAGCTGTCTCATTGACAGCGAATAAATGACTTTGATACACGATTACAACTTACTAACAATAATACCACCATCCTGGGCGGTTCCCAGATGCTTAGTAGTGCCGGCCTTCCCAGCGACCCTGTGCACCACTTGGCAGGCATGCTGATGGTGAGAACCTGGACAAGCCTGACGCCGGCTCTGACTGTAAAGCACGCGCGCCGCACTGCCATCTGACGCATGCTCGGCATATACACAGGGTCTGCACATGCATGCCTGTAAGTGAACCGATGGCACCGCGGCGCACCTCTGCTCTGCAAACTCGGCTGCGGGACGGAATCCCTGGCTGACGACAGGGGTCATCTGCACAATGGATCCAAACGATGGAGAGTTGGCAAGCAAAGGCCGTAGCGTCTCCACCAGTTGGTCAATGTCATCAGGGCTGTGGGCGGCCGAGACCGTGACGCGGAGGCGCGACGTGCCAGGAGCCACCGTGGGCGGTCGAATCGCGGGCACGTGGAAGCCGCACTCCAAGAGGTGCCGGCTGGCGGAGAGGGCCTGCTCCTCGCTGCCCAGGACGATAGGGATGATGGGGCTCTGTGCCTGCTCGCACGCATGAAGACGACCAGACAATTATTACAGCACGTGACACACAGTTATTGTCATGCAATAAGTGCGCAGTAGCCGCGGCAGGAATCGTGGGATTTCAAAGAACAAGAAGAGTTCATTGAGGCGATGCTTCCAGGTGGAGAGATCAAAGCACAACTAATGAGTCACCAACAGTGAGTGTTTTGGGAAAATTGGGCTGTGTCCCTGAGGTCGTTGTTGTCGACGTCGCTGAAAGCAGGCAAATCTACAACATAGGGGCCTTCCACGCTGGGTGCGTACCAATTTGTATTAGGGGTGTATGACCTATTTCGACCAGGCCCTTCCACACTGGGGCACCGTATTCCAATTTCAGGTCGGGACCCTTCCACGCTGGTCACCAATTTCCTCAAAAAGTTCAGATCTGTTCGTACTTTCGGCTGGGCGAAACCAACTTATACTTGTCCCAACCTTTTCGGGTGGGACAAGCCGAAATTGGTGTTGTTGCAGAAGTACGTAGTAGCCCGTAGTAGCTCACAACGTGACGACGGACTGCCCACGTCCCCGTAACTTTACGCCATAAAGTTAAGGAAATTCGTCACAGCGGAGAAATTGGTCAGGACAAGAGGGTGGGTCCTGACAATTTTACAGTACAGTGACCGTTACAGTGACCGGCGTGCCCAATAAAAATTGGTTACATCGAACCCAGCGTGGAAGGCCCCATAATCATTATTGTAAATGGCATAGCAATTATATGCTACCTCTCCACGATGATAACAAGCATGCGGGCTTGGTCGGGTCAGTGGCTCAGGGCAATAACTAGTGCCACAAAGCCCCCCCCCCATCCCCCCCCCCCCCCCCCCCCCCCCCCCCCCCCCCCCCCCCCCCCCCCCCCCCCCCCCCCCCCCCCCCCCCCACCCACCCACCCAGCGGCCACGGCAAAAGCCATGCCTCCTTGGAACATCGAGCCCGTCATTGGGACCACCAGGTTTATCTCCCTCCCTGGCCCCCACCCTCACCCTTACCCCCACTCCCACGCACCCACCTGACTGGATCCCAGTGAGCCACACACACAGACACACACACACACACACACGCACACACACACACACACACAGAGAGAGAGAGAGAGAGAGAGAGAGAGAGAGAGAGAGAGAGAGAGAGAGAGAGAGAGAGAGAGAGAGAGGGAGGGAGGGAGGGAGGGAGGGAGGGAGGGAGGGAGGGAGGGAGGGAGGGAGGGAGGGAGGGAGAGGGAGGGAGGGAGAGAGAGGGGGGGGGGGGAGGGAGGGAGGGAGGGAGGGAGGGAGGGAGGGAGGGAGGAGGGAGGGAGGGAGGGAGGGAGGGAGGGAGGGAGGGAGGGAGGGAGGAGGGAGGGAGGGAGGGAGGGAGGGAGGGAGGGAGGGAGGAGGGAGGGAGGGAGGGAGGGAGAGGGGAGGGAGGGAGGGAGGGAGGGAGGGAGGGGAGGGAGGGAGGGAGGGAGGGAGGGAGGGAGGGAGGGAGGAGGGAGGGAGGAGGGAGGGAGGGAGGGAGGGAGGGAGGGAGGGAGGGAGGGAGGGAGGAGGAGGGAGGGAGGGAGGGAGGGAGGGAGGGAGGGAGGAGGGAGGAGGGAGGGAGGGAGGGAGGAGGGAGGGAGGGAGGGAGGGAGGGAGGGAGGGAGGGAGGGAGGGAGGGAGGGAGGAGGAGGGAGGGAGGGAGGGAGGGAGGGAGGGAGGGAGGGAGGGAGGGAGGGAGGGAGGAGGGAGGGAGGGAGGGAGGAGGGAGGGAGGGGGGCGGGAGGGCGGAGGGCGGGAGGGCGGGAGGGCGGGAGGGGGCGGGAGGGAGGGGGAGGGAGGGAGGGAGGGAGGAGGGAGGGAGGGAGGGAGGGAGGGAGGGAGGGAGGAGAGGAGGGAGGAGGAGAGGAGGGAGGAGGGAGGGAGGAGGGAGGAGGGAGGAGGGAGGGAGGAGGAGGGAGGGAGGGAGGGAGGAGGGAGGGAGGGAGGGAGGAGGGAGGGAGGGAGGAGGGAGGGAGGGAGGGAGGGAGGGAGGGAGGAGGGAGGGAGGAGGGAGGAGGGAGGGAGGGAGGGAGGGAGGGAGGGAGGGAGGGAGGGAGGGAGGGAGGAGGGAGGGAGGGAGGGAGGAGGGAGGGAGGGAGGGAGGGAGGGAGGAGGAGGGAGGGAGGGAGGGAGGGAGGGAGGGAGGGAGGAGGGAGGGAGGGAGGGAGGAGGGAGGGAGGGAGGGAGGGAGGAGGGAGGGAGGGAGGGAGGGAGGGAGGGAGGGAGGGAGGGAGGGAGGGAGGGAGGGAGGGAGGAGGGAGGGAGGAGGGAGGAGGAGGGAGGGAGGGAGGGAGGAGGGGAGGGAGGGAGGGAGGAGGAGGGAGGGAGGAGGGAGGGAGGGAGGGAGGGAGGGAGGAGGGAGGGAGGAGGGAGGGAGGGAGGAGGGAGGGAGGGAGGAGGGGGAGGAGGGAGGGAGGAGGGAGGGAGGGAGGGAGGGAGGGAGGGAGGAGGGAGGGAGGGAGGGAGGGAGGGAGGGAGGGAGGGAGGGAGGGAGGGAGGGAGGGAGGGAGGGAGGGAGGGAGGGAGGGAGGGAGGGAGGAGGGAGGAGGAGGGAGGGAGGGAGGGAGGGAGGGAGGGAGGGAGGGAGGGAGGAGGGAGGGAGGGAGGGAGGGAGGGAGGGAGGGAGGGAGGGAGGGAGGGAGGGAGGGAGGAGGGAGGAGGGAGGGAGGGAGGGAGGGAGGAGGGAGGGAGGGAGGGAGGGAGGGAGGGGGGAGGAGGGAGGGAGGAGGGAGGGAGGGAGGGAGGGAGGGAGGGAGGGAGGGAGGAGGGAGGGAGGGAGGGAGGGAGGGAGGGAGGAGGAGGGAGGGAGGGAGGGAGGGAGGGAGGGAGGGAGGGAGGGAGGGAGGGAGGGAGGGAGGGAGGGAGGAGGGAGGGAGGGAGGGAGGGAGGGAGGGGGAGGGAGGGAGGGAGGGAGGGAGGGAGGGAGGGAGGAGGAGGGAGGGAGGGAGGGAGGGAGGGAGGGAGGGAGGGAAGGAGGGAGGGAGGGAGAGTAAAACTAGTTCTTTAATTAGTTACTAACTGTATTTGTACCCCCCTTCGAAATGCCCCACCTAGGTCCCCAGCAATCCACGGAACTAAAGCCCTACCCTTCTCCCATGCAACACCCTTACTGAAAGACATACTTGGCTTCGCAGCCGGCCAGGGAAACGACACCACCTTTGTTGGAATGTCCAGCCCGCCTCTCCCCCAAAGACATACGTGGACCCCCAGCGGGCCATGGGAAGAATAAGACCTTTATTGAACTAGCAACCCCACCCCCAAAGACATACCTGGATTCCCAGCGGGCCACACAGCCTGTGGATGTTGCCCCACAGCCGCGCCCGCAGGTCGTCGCCTCGTGAGGACGAGGACACGTTGACGGAGGCCAGCGCCGCCGCCACCACGGGCAAGGGCAGCGCGGTCGAGTAGATGTACGAGCGGCCGCGGTTGAGGAGCCAGGCCTTCCATGCGCTGCTGCACGCCACAAAGCCACCCTGTGGATGTGGGCCGCAGCCGAGAGGGTTGTTGTTCAGTGATCACCGTGGCGAATGCCGCCAACGCATATGCCGAACAAAGTGATAAGAGAAGGGGGTCCCACAAAGTGATTAGAGAAGGGGCTCCCACAAAGTGATCAGAGAAGGGGGTCCCACAAAGTGATAAGAGAAGAGGGTCAGGTTAGGGGCGTGGACAATACGGCGAGATGGGTGCCTTGCAATGCCATAACTCATCTCGGTGCATGCCGTGGCGAGATTGTTGCCCAATAGCCGCCGTGCCGGATGCCATGTTGGATTCCGCCCATCCGTACACGTCCCAAGGAGTCATGAAAGGGGACAGGCAGGGTTGGGGTGGGTGGGGGATGGGCGTGAGGGTAGGAGGGGGGAGATAGGTGTTGGGGGTGGGGGAGAAGTGGCACACAGCAGGAATGTCATGTCTGCCAACGTGGTGCGAGGTATGTGTATGCGCCCGAGGCGATGGACACAATCAGCATGTCCAACAAGATGCAAGGATGATCACTAAATAACTACTGTCAACATGCAGGGGATATGTTTAGCTCATATCGTAGCCACCATGCAACATCGTGCTGTCACTGTACCCTTTTGTTGCACATTGCTTCATAGGGGGTTGGTTAATAGGAGGTTGGGTAACAGGAGGTTGGTTAATAGGAGGTTGGTTATAGGAGATTGGTTATAGGAGATTGGTTATAGGAGATTGGTTATAGGAGATTGGTTGTAGGAGGTTGGTTAATAGGAGGTTGGCTAACAGGAGGTTGGTTAATAGGAGGTTGGTTAATAGGAGGTTGGTTATAGGAGATTAGTAATAAGAGATTGGTTATAGGAGATTGGTTATAGGAGGTTGGTTATAGGAAATTGTTTAATGGGAGGTTGGTTATAGGAGGCTGGTTATAGGAGGTTGGTAATAGGAGATTGGTAATAAGAGATTGGCTATAAGAGATTTGGTTACAGGAAATTGTTTATGGGAGGTTGGTTATAGGAGGTTGGTAATAGGAGGTTGGTTATGATAATACCTCCTGGTACCACCATCACTCCAAAGTACAGGCCACCGCATGCGCGCGACACCTGGCCTGTGGAGTGTTCCAACACCTTTCACCTTTCCATCAAGTTTGAACAAACCTGGGCAGGGTCCACACATCTTTCCATTTCCCCCCTCTTTTCGCACATGCATGTGTGCGTGTGCGTGTGCGTGTGCGTGTGCGTGTGCGTGTGCGTGTGCGTGTGCGTGTGCGTGTGCGTGTGCGTATGCGTGTGCCTGTGCGTGTGCGTGTGCGTGTGCGTGTGCGTGTGCGTGTGCGTGTGCGTGTGCGTGTGCGTGTGCGTGTGCGTGTGCGTGTGCGTGTGCGTGTGCGTGTGCGTGTGCGTGTGCGTGTGCTTGTGCGTGTGCGTGTGCGTGTGTGTGTGCGTGTGCGTGTGCGTGTGCGTGTGCGTATGCGTGCGCGTGTGCGTGTGCGTGTGCGTGTGCGTGTGCGTGTGCGTGTGCGTGTGCGTGTGCGTGTGTGTGTGCGTGTGCGTGTGCGTGTGCGTGTGCGTGTGCCTGTGCGTTTGCGTGTGCGTGTGCGTGTGCGTGTGCGTGTGCGTGTGCGTGTGTGTGTGCGTTTGCGTGTGCGTGTGCGTGTGTGTGTGCGTGTGCGTGTGCGTGTGCGTGTGCCTGTGTGTGTGTGTGTGCCTGTGTGTGTGTGTGTGCGTGCGCGCGTGTGTGCACATGGTTGTGTGATTGGTGGAGCGGCAATGCAGTGCTGCTGTCCCTTAAGTGCATCCTCGCAAGAAAGCGACACTATACAAGCTCTGCTGAATAATCAGGATCGCCATGTAGTCAGCGGTCCGCATATGTATACGTACAAGTCACCAGGCAGCCCACGGCTTTACTCGGCGTGTGCTAGAGGTCTATGTGATGACACTCACCAGGCAGCCCACGGCTTTACTGAGCGTGCCCACACTCAGGTCCACTTGGTCATGCACGCCCGCCGCATGTGCCAGGCCCTCCCCTGCGCGCGCGGATGGGGCATGGGTGGGTCGTAGAACAAGCGGCAAGGAATAAAAGAATAGTTGGACATAAATACTACAAATAATTAAGAACAAAGATAATTGATACTGTGATTATACATTCCGATGATACTATTATTCATTAAGAACAAATACTAAGATCATGCGTAAGGGTGTCTCCACACCCCTAGAGTGGGTCGTGTTTCCATCCTGTTTGTACTTCTGGACTCCTGGAGCTGTCCCTAGTCCGAGTGCAGGTCGATAAGAACCCCCGAGTTTCGACCGGAATCTACTGCACATGGACCTGCACCACCTGCACTGCCGCTACTCAGGTGCAGGTGGTGCAGGTCAGGTGTGGAGAAGTTGAGCTGGTCAGGCAAAGGCCACCCACCCAGACGGATATGAACGAGAAGGTACGGAGTGAATCTGAATACCAGGTTGTACGGACTCGACTTCGGGTGGTTCAGAGGGAAGAGAAGATCCGGACTGATACTCTCGGCGGCCTAGTACAAATGCGGGGTGGAACCAGTGTGGAAATGACCTTCCAAAATTATTCGCTACTAATTCGGTGCGCCGGAACTAGGGTCGAGCCTCTTGTTTATTTCGTAGCAACCTGGTCTCGATAGATTCGGCGTACTTGTCAAGGAACGTGGAGACACCTGAAAAGATCAAAGCAGTGCTAGGGGAAAATAGACAAACAAGAGAAACAGGGAGATCCGAAATGCCCAAGGGAGTGGCAGACAGCTGACGCGATTGGATATATGTACTCAACATTTCACGCCTGCGTTGGTTGCCTGATTGATACCATGGTCACTATAGTATAGTAATGCCACGCCTGCGCTGGTTGCCTGACTGAGATCTTAGTGTGCTACCTGTGGCGTGCACATCATGGCAGTGAATCGGCACGGATGCCAGATGGAGCAGCAAAACAAGCGATGATGGCCGTGAGTCAACAGCGCGGGATTTTTGTGGAATGGGAGGGCAGCGGCAGGAGATGGCGATGACACAAATAAGATAGGTCAGATGGAATGCAGTCTCCTGCCATAATAGTGCCTTGCACTGCCATGGTAGGATGTTATTATCAAAGAGACAATACATGATACTACCACAGTTACATTCACTTGCACTACTAGTAGATATTAAGTTCTACTACTATTTAATGTTGTTAGGACTAATACTACATCCACTCTACTAATCCATACACCCTGCAGGTTCGCGATGCTGGCTGTATACATGCGTCAGTATGCTGAACAACATGCTCCCCACATTGGGGAAGCCACCTTCTGCAGTTCCTCCAGGACTGTTTGGACGGCGCACGGCGGGGCGCCGTTGCATGCTACCAAGGGGACCACCGGCGCAGGTCTGGAGAGTCCGGACCATGGTGCCTCGTAGCTACCATCCGGACGATGGCTACGGCGAGGCGCAAACAGGCCGTTGTCAGACCAGGGACGCTGTGCCTCCCTAGGCCACCGTCCGGGCCACCGCCAGCATACACTGCGCTGTAGGGCGATGCATTACTGCTGTAGGGCCATGCATTCCCAGCCCAGCTCTGATTCCACAGATCAGTAGAGCGATGAATTTGGTTGATCAAATTATAGGAGTTGGTTGATGAATAGAGCGATGAAGTTGGTTAATCAATGGATAAGAGTTGGTTGATCAATAGATATGAGTTGGTTGATCAATAGATATGACTTGGTTGATCAATAGATATGAGTTGGTTGATCAATAGATAGGAGTTGGTTGATCAGCAATTATCCCTACATAAAGTGGGTTTATCAAAAGCTGGTTGATCAATAAGCAACAGATCATCAAGGCGGTCGCAAAAGTTAATCTGCGATTGGCATGCCCGGACTCGCGTACCGTGCTTGCCGTACACGCACGTCGCGTGCGCCTCATCCAGCACGAGCAGGAATTTGTACTTTCTGCGCAGCGTTGCAAGGCCCGCAAGGTCGGCCACGTCACCTGTGGGCACCCGTCAAGTAGTCCATGCAACAAGAGTTGGACGCACCGTTGGATAACACTTGCAAACGTCACGAAACCCACCAGGTCGGCCACCCCACCTGTGCGTCTCCCAGCCCATGAGACAAACGGAAAACATACAGAAAATTGAGGGACAGATAACATATAACCAGTTATAGTATAGAATACTAGTTAGTTAAAGGATAAACAACCACTAACATAACACCATTACCCAAACTCGTTTTTAGAAAGGCGCATGCCATGAAAATTGATACGACACCAGGAATAACAGCAACGTAATTGGGCCCGAGACAGCAGGTGTCTATTCTGCGCCCGTTCCGCATGCACCGGGAACCACACGGCACTGTGAGCGCCCTGGGAACTCCTAACTGGGAATTCCTTACTACGGGCCATCCTGGGTTTGTATCCGCACGCGCCACGCCATAGCAGGTGATACTTGGGATCGCAGGTACAGGGACTAGTCCGCGAGGGGCTAGACAAAGGACTGGCAGTACCATGACTAGACCCGAAATAAGTATATCTCAGTGCCATGACTAGCCCCTTACTAGGTATAACACAAGGATGGCCATTGGCATCCTTATTAACAGGCACATGAGATGGACCCAACAACGTACACGAATACCACACGCACCACCCCACTGCCCGTCTCCCCTCGTCCCCTCCCCTCCTCTCCTCTCCCCTCCCTTCCTCTCCCCTCCTCTCCCCTCCCTTCCTCTCCTCTCCTCTCCCCTCCCTTCCTCTCCTCTCCCCTCCCTTCCTCTCCTCTCCTCTCCCCTCCCTTCCCCTCCTCTCCTCTCCCCTCCCTTCCCCTCCTCTCCTCTCCCCTCCCTTCCCCTCCTCTCCTCTCCCCTCCTTCCCCTCCTGTCCTCTCCCCTCCTTCCCCTCCTCTCCTCTCCCCTCCCCCCCCCCCCTGCTTCTCCCCTCCTTTCCCACTAACCCTCCCGTCCTCCTCCCTGGCCAAGACAACCCCATGGAGTATCACCATCTCTAATTCTGTTTTGTTCGCATACCACCTGTGCTGTTCACACCTCCCTGATCTAGACCATCATTCCCACCATCCATGCTAAACGTTGTTTTTGGCGTACCATCCATGCTGAAGAGGCTGTCCGTGATGACCACCTTGCGTGCCGCCTGGGATTCCCTCAGTAGGGCTTCGAGGTGGCGCAAGTCGTTGTGGCTGCGATCGGCAACGAAACAAACATACATCCCAAAGCGCCACCAAAAATGCAACTATACTTGTTACATGCTCAGCCACGGAGGCAGATTCCACAAGGCGCGCCCCCCACAGATTCTATCCATATATATATTAAAAATTATAATTACTTACATCAGAGTGAAGGCACCCAATGAAACATAAACAAAGCCAACGCTAACAAGCGATACCACCTATATATATTAATAATTATAATTACTTACGTCAGAGTGAAGGCACCCAATGAAACATAACCAAAGCCAACGCCGACCAGAGATACCACGACGAAAAAAAATACAAGCCGGCATGGGTCACTATACATATATACAACTAAATATATTCATTGAGAATGATAAATTACGGACGTGAGAGTGGCACACATGCAACATAAGGAAATGAAACTACTATATATACACAGGCATGGAAGCCTATGCATATACAAATAGTGGTATGTCATCGACACACCCCAATTCCGTATACGTTCACACCACCATACATATATACCTGACTACTTGGCCTAATCAACAGCTAGTAGTATATTGACATCACTATTGGCATGAGTAAAGACGCACCAATACTAGCATAGTATACTACTATGCTAGTATTTCATATCAGCTTACAATGGGTCCAATGATGCCAGAGATCTACGCAGGAAGCCCGCCTCGTAGCTGAGCCATGCAGCACAGGTCTGGCCATTACGACTTCCACTGTAGCAATCATTGCCAAATCTCTGAACAAAATATTTCCTTATTTCTGTATTATTTAATCACTACCACGCTGCCAATGGCTGTTGAGCCGACATTATGCACTCCTGCTATTGATCAATCATAGAGCATGGCATAGCTCTGCTAAAGTCACACTCAAGTTGCCTTATATCCACTGTATTTGCAATCATCATGACTCCATTGGTCGTATCTCCATTCAATAAGGGAACGGTAGAGCACGCAAGGCTACACATGCTGCCCCTTATCTTTGAACCGCAGTGTGCTACCCAAAACACGAAGCACATTCATGTTCCCCACATTCATGCCTATTCACTAAATCTAACTATACACACGCACCGGTACACGTGCAGCTCCGCGCCGTATCGAAACCGCGCCAACGCCGTCCCGTCAATAATAGACGCATGGTTGAGCTCGTCGCTAAAAATAGCCACCGCCCCCCCCTCTCGCCATGCCTCCCCTGCAGATTCCTTGTCCCGTCGCACCTCCCTTGCCTGGCCGTCGCATCGTAACACCCTTGTCATCGCCTTGGCCATCGCCTCTGTCGTCGCCTTTGTCGTCACCCACGCGGCCTGGCGCGCAGAGTGCGGTGACCACGGCCAGATTCGCTGCAAACCCGGTGGGAAAAAGGAGGCAGTCCTCCGTGCCCTGCGGCCGCCAGTAATCAACTCCAACCAGCATCGTCGCAGTTGTGAAACACGGAGCGGTCCCATATGACAGCTAGTGCGGGTACCTGCGCGTCTACTAGGATTAGCAAAACAGCTCCAATACTAGATTAGTACCAGCGAAAATGCGTGTCCACCTCGGCATACCAGAAACTGACAAGGCAAGGCAAGACACTCCTATAGCGACAATGCTTGTAGTAGCAACGACGGTCGCTATTCAATGTACTTGCAGCCACCAGCAGTATCGAAATTTAGGACACTTGTGGAGCTACAACTGTTTTGCTATAGGCTCTTTTTGTTGTCCCATTGGCATTGGCTCTTCTTCCAAGACCCTCCTTTCCCTTCAGCTTTGCCAGCACCCCCGTGGCCTTCCAAACTGTCCCCCCCCCCCATTACCTTCAAGATGTCCAGCAGTTGCTCCACCTTGAATTTGATAATGCCCCCCCCATAGACCCTTGAGCTGATGCCCTGTCTCCTTTTCCTCTGCTATGACTCTTTCCCACAGGGAAGTCTTCACTCATTAGTACAAATTTTGTAAAAATGACATTTTTTCCGATACGTTTTACTCCAGAATTTAGTCAGGTACCTGTGTGGGATCTATGCAGGCGTCACTGTAGTCCTGAGAGAGCCAGACCACATGTACCTTGTATTCAATCGAGATCGTTTTAAGCTTCAACTTTAGTTCATTCGTGCGAATCTTTCTCATGAGGAGGATTCGTACAATTACTAATGAGTCAAGACTTCCCTGTAGCAGTATAGTCTTTCCCCCAAATATAATGTGATAATACTATATAAATTCATTTTCCCATGGTATACTTCTTTTTCCCCGACATAATCTTTCCCCATAATATAATATAATATAATATAATATAATATAATATAATATAATATAATATAATATAATATAATATAATATAATATAATATAATATAATATAATATAATATAATATAATATAATATAATATAATATAATATAATATAATATAATATAATATAATATAATATAATATAATATAATATAATATAATATAATATAATATAATATAATATAATATAATATAATATAATATAATATAATATAATATAATATAATATAATATAATAGTAGTATAATATAATATCATGTATTATTTTCCCATCGTATAACCCTTTCCCCCTACCTTCAGCCTTGCCACGACCCATTCCAAGTTCGCTAATGGCCCCTCCCTCACGCTGGGCACTGTTTCTATTTCCCTCACTATTAGATAGGAGTAAAGCTTCAAGCCAGCGCACCCCCTATCTCGGGGTATCATTGTTTCTATTTCCCTCACTATTAGATAGGAGTAAAGCTTCAAGCCAGCGCACCCCCTATCTCGGGGTATCATCTGCCCTCACTATTAGATAGGAGTAAAGCTTCAAGCCAGCGCACCCCCATCTCGGGGCATCATCTGCCATTACCTTCGCGCGGTTTGTTTCTTGGCTATCAGGTACCTTGGTTTTTGCCACCGCCCCCCTAACCTTGAGCTTTGCAATTGCCCTAACTAACACATGCTTTCCTTTCAGGCACCCTGAGCCAGCCCCTTTCACCTTCAGATTTGCCAATACCCTACCGCATACTCTTTTGCTAGGTGCCTTGCGCCAGCCTCGCTTACCTTTAACTTTGCCAGCGCTTGCTCCAGCTGCTGGTGCAGCGTTGTATAGCCGCACACGAGCGCCGACGCCCGAGGCCCCAGGCCCAGCTGCGCCCCCGCATTGGCGGCTGCCTCCCGCACCGCCTCGTGGGAGGACAGGCCCATGTAGTCGTTGCCTGGGGGTGAGGTAGGGAAGGGGGGGGGGGGCCAAGGAGAGAGCACTCGAGTGGGTACTAAGACAATCGACAAGCACAGTACAATATATAGAGGGCCCATGTAGTAGTTGCCTGGGGGTGGGGGAGGTGGGGGGGGGAACAAGGAGACTGAAATTTATTGTACGATACTGGATTCAAACACAGTACCTCTTGCATGATTTTCATGACTATAGGGGTCTCCTGCTCCGAAGGCATCCCAAGCGATAGCCCAACTGCGAAAAAGCTATTTACTGGCGAGCGGTGCAAATGCGTTTGAAATTCTCCAATATGAACCAGTGGAGCGAATCTAACTGCAAAGCCCCAGGGGGGCGAATGTGAGTAGGAGTGCACTAGAGTGGGTACTAGGGCAATAGACATGCACAGTAAGAACATATAGAGATGGCAGGTTGCCTGTGGGTAGGGGAGGTGGGGGGCCGGGCCAAGAAGAGGGCATTAGCGCGGTTACTAGCATTAGCGCGGTTACTAGCATTAGCGCGGTTGCTAGTATTAGCGCGGTTACTAGCATTAGCGCGGTTGCTAGTATTAGCGCGGTTACTAGCATTAGCGCGGTTACTAGCATTAGCGCGGTTGCTAGCATCAAGGGGGATCCGCAAGCGCAGTGTGACTACCGGAGAGGACAGGTCCATGTAGCCCATGCCTTTGGGGAGGGGGGGGGGACAAGAAGAGTGCATTGGAGTAGTCAGTAGGGAGATAGGCAGGCACAGTACTAGAGGATTGAATTTTGCCTGGGAATAAGGAAAAATGTACCGTAGCCGTGACAAGGGAGACAGCACGGCTCGTATTAGAAGGACCCCTCTAGGTGCTTCCTGCGGGAGTTCAGGATCCCCCACCAGAGATTGTGTGAAGGGGCGGACAGCCATATGCATAGGTACAACAAGGCATATTCTCATTACATTCGGCACCAAAAAGCTACCGTACAAGCGACAGCACCGTTGCAGTAACTCTAATGTATGGGATGACTTACCCAGTTTTTCAGCGCTATTCTTGTTTGTACGTGCCAACGACCTACAGAATCAGAATCGAGCGATTTGACCCCCTTCGACACAAGTAGAGGATGATGCGGAGTCCTGGATCGCTAAACGGGGGATTCATTCATCCATTTATTCCATAACCTCCGTTGGGAGACCCAGGGGGTAAGTAGGGTAAATGAGTAACAGGTATGCTGCCTGCTGGCCTCAATGCCTTGATTCTCACATTTGCGTGCCTCCGTTGGGAGAGTCGCGGGGTCCCGACAGGTCAAGCGTGAATGGGAGTAAAAGATGCCATCGTGCAAGCAAACTGCCTTCATTCCATGTCAAGCCTGCACCTCCAGACAGCCATGGCTTGTCCCTAATGGCTCCCCCATTCTTTCTCCCAAAGCCCCTACCTCACCCCAATGGTCCAAGTCACACAGGATGCACCTCCAGACAGCCCACCAGAGGTCCGGAGCACTTTACTTGTATTCAGCAACGCGAACAACGTACCTGAGAACAGCTTGAGGCGGACCAGCTCTGCGGTGGGGCCTTTGCTTGGCTGGCCTTGCTGCTGTGGACCGTCACCGTCACTGGACAGGTCCATACCCGGGTCTTCGTCTCGTAGCCACGACGTCAGCACGTGCCTGGCCACCTCCACCTCGACGGAGGACCCCGTCGTGTGCACTGCATGAGGATGGGTGGGTGGGTGGGTGGGTGGGTGGGTGGGTGGGTGGGTGGGTGGGTGGGTGGGTGGGTGGGGGTGGGTGGGTGGGTGGGTGGGTGGGTGGGTGGGTGGGTGGGTGGGTGGGTGGGTGGGTGGGTGGGTGGGTGGGTGGGTGGGTGGGTGGGTGGGTGGGTGGGTGGGTGGGTGGGTGGGTGGGTGGGTGGGTAGGTGGGTGGGTGGGTGGGTGGGTGGGTGGGTGGATGATAAATGGATGCATGGATGATGAAGGGATGCACGAGCACAGAGCGTCAAGTACCACCCTAAGTCTGGCCAGTAGGGACGAAGAGACGCGTGCGTTAGCATAGTCGTAGTTATGAGTAAACCAAAACTGGGATGAATTGTGCGCACATGGGCTCAGCACAACCAAGCAAAGCTGCGGTAACCATTTGTGGAGGACCGGGTGCTTACAAGACTATGCCCTCGCGGCCGCGACTATTTTTCTAGACCTGCCAGCTCCTGAGGGCCAGTCCTACTTGCAGGGCGCGTGACGGGGCTCTTACAGGTGGCATCCTGGGAAAGAAAGGATTATCTAGTTTCTTAAGCAGTGCCGATTAAAATACCACGACGTTACTGCGCTGGTTTCACATGATAAGCGTCGCAGGAAAGGTCTGCGGTGCCATTCTACCGTCAATTAATCTAGAACGGGCCGAACCGACCCCCTAGATGCATGCAATCATCTCAAGTGTCAAGACAAGATATCACGGGCAACTTGATAGCGAACGAGCGACTTCATAACGCACTGCATATTGAACGGATCCATAATTGTGTCACAGGTAGCACGACAACATGCGGGTCCAGCAGATTGGGGTGACCTCAGGCCTCAGTTTCAACTTGCCCGTGCGAAGGAAGCGCTGCAACTTCTTGGATCGCAGGTCTTGAAGGGATTCGGAGAGCCAATTATCCCAATGTGATTCATTCTTGCCGCCGTGGTCGACGGGCTCACCGGAGCCAGCGCTCGCCATCTGTCCAGCCTTCCAATACAGGAGGGGAACGACCCCAAATTACCACCTCCTGCCTATTCCCGAAGTACAGCTTTCCATGCTGTCAGGTGATCGTCCAATTACTGAAGCCCTTGCCTGTGCTCCAGTCGGCCATAGCCTGATGTCATGTTGTAAATGCAGAAAAGAAACGCAGCTACCAATCAACAGGAGGGAAAAATGCCTAAATGCAATATACCCAAAAAATATCCTGTTGCTCGGGTTAAGTGCAACAACAATGGCAGTGCATACCAGGTTGATACTTCATGCCCTTGGGCGTGGTCCTGCCAGCTGGCACTCTGGCAGCAAGGAACGCCTCGCACTAATTCTAACTACTTGCAGCCATATCATGCCCCGCGACTTAGCCGGCCCAGACGGTTCTGCAGAACCCCGCATGCCCCGGCCACGTGTTGCGCCCAGCGCGCCCGGCCGCGCCAGGGTGGCATCGTTGGCAATCTAATCTCTCTCGCTGTAATCCATCCAGAACGACGTCATAACCCTAACAAGAAGCCACGCGGATTTCGCTATGCCCACCGATTGGACCCGATAACGCGCGCCGGTAGCCACCCAACGAGCGCGGAAAGAGATACTCGAGTTGGGTATTTACATACTGATACTACTTTGCGTACAATGAGCGTGGCGTCGTATCGCTCGGCGGTGCAATGCCCGCGGGGCATCCAGGGGCGGGGCATTAAAGTAAGCAAGGAGCGCGTGTTGAGCGATACCTAGCAGGTCGATTTCCTGGCAGACATTTCGGTCAGGCCTGGCAAGGCTACAGTAGGTTACAGTGATAACGCTCAAGTACGGGAATGGGCGTCCTTTTTCCTAACGTGCTGCCTGCACGCCCGTCCCATGCTTGTACCCATCAATGTTCCCTTGCAACCAGGCATCCGAATTCCTACAGGGCAGGCAGGCCGCACCCGTGGCTCAGAAGCTACTATGGCGTCCGAGCCATGCCGGTACACGCGATCAGACTGCTCCTAGACATGGGCTAACTGTTCGAGCCGATCTCACGGAAGTAAGTGCACCGTGGTTCCCGACTAGGTGGGATATCAAGATTCCGCCAATTACGAGTACTGGCGTCCTTGCGCCAAAGGTTTAGATGCCATTCCACTAAATTATGCATACCCTAGGTTACGAGAGCCGATGTGAACTTTTGCTCTCCCGCTCTGGTGTCCCACCGCCAGATCTTTGCCCCTTGCGTTGCTGGATGGATGTGCGACGTAGCCTTGCACCAAACTGATGGAATTGACACAGTTCTCCCGCCGTCGGGCTCTATGCCATTGGCTGGGGGAATGTACAGGCATTGCCGCCGTGGAAGCCGCGGTTGCTGCACGCATGCTCAGGGAAATAATGAGCATTTGGGTTAACATTTGCTAATACCGAAATGATGATCACTAATCGGATCAATACTGACCTGGATGAATGGGTAGATAAAGCAGGGCAGTTGTCCACTCTATTCACTTCAAAGTCTATGATCAGAGTTTCCATTTTCTTTTCGTCTAGACCATATCTTGGTGAAACCATTCCATGCCACCAAGCAAAGCTGAGAGCATCAATAGGCCTTTATTACCAATGACACCTGATAGTAATCCATGGCGCCACGCACCAATCCATGACACTGAATTCTGAAAAATGCAGCAACTTTGCCTTCAACACACGCAGACACGCCTACAAAAAATTCATTTGCATTCCTACGTGCGCACATCTCTCTCTCTCTCTCTCTCTCTCTCTCTCTCTCTCTCTCTCTCTCTCTCTCTCTCTCTCTCTCTCTCTCTCTCTCTCTCTCTCTCTCTTTCTCTCTCTCTCTCCCTGTCTCTCTCTCTCTTTCTCTCTCTCTCTCTCTCTCTCTCTCTCTCTCTCTCTCTCTCTCTCTCTCTCTCTCTCTCTCTCTCTCTCTCCTCTCTCACTCTCTCTTTCTCTCTCTCTCTCCCTGTCTCTCTCTCTCTCTTTCTTTCTCTCTCTCTCTCTTTCTCTCTCTCTCTCTCTCTCTCTCTCTCTCTCTCTCTCTCT
>RPFO01000080.1:7477115-7552115 GCA_009746045.1 Mesostigma viride | reverse complement strand
GCGTAGACCCGATTCAACCCAGCACTACAGTACAGCTATTGGTTTAGTGCAGAGCTCCTCCCCTGCCTTACTTTCGTTCCAGCTTTCTATTCCTTTAATATACTGACCGTGGGCTCCAACTACCAACAAGACTGGAAGTTAGCCCCTGACTACGCTTTAACTACTAAATATTAATTGGAAATGATATAAGCAGCCCCTGGTTTGGTGCCCGCCCCCTGCCTTCAGTCCTGTCCCCTCACTCCCATTATTAACTACCTTTGGCAATCACTGCGAATATTCCACTTCGCTAATCCAAATGGACTCAAACAGCCCCTGGTTTGGTGCCGAGCGCCCCAAGTGGCTGGGGCCCCTGGAGTACGAGTACCCTTCCTACCTCAACGGCACGGTCCCGGGCGACTATGGCTTTGACATCCTCAAGCTGTCACAGAATAGGGAGGATTTCGAGCGGTACTTCAAGTGAGTCGCTTCTTGTGATGAAACTATGCGGAAATTTATGAGATAGATGAAATTTCAATGAAATTTGGTAAAATTAAACAAAACTAGATGAAGTGAACACGAGATTAATTTGATTTGGTGAAATGAGATGAAATTGAAATGTACTTAGACGAGATTATTGTATCCATTTTCGAAGCAGTCCTGTTTCAGACGAACCATCGCGACACCAGTGTTGAGATCACCCATGTTTGCCTAGCAATGGGGGCACTTTCTGGCTGCGTTGTTGAATGTGTTCACTGACTAGATCTGCCCCTATGCGGTGGTTGGATTACATGCTTGCTTATTTATACACCCTCGCTCGGCCAGTCTGGAGATCATCCACGCACGCTGGGCGATGCTGGCGCTCGTGGGCGCGATCCTACCTGAGATCCTGCAGCGCTCAGGGCTGGTGGATTTTCTCGAGCCTGTGTGGTGGAAAGTGGTAGGTGGAGGGAGGGTGGGGTGAAAAGTGGTAGGTCGAGGGGAGGGAGGGCCCAGGGGTGATGTAAAAAGGGCGTGATGATGATGCAGGAAGAGCTGGTGTGACGTGAAGATGGATAGAGGGTAAGCAGAGATTGAATAGAGGATGCATGGAGGATGATATGAATGTATTATAGGCCATATGCCCCTTCTCAAGGGCTATGTGCTACATATACTCCCAAGGGAATTATGTTCCTAATTAATTAATGGAGGATGAGGATGAGGATGACAGAGGATGGAGGATGAGTACAGGATGAATCGAGGGTTGTTGAGGATGAGGGTGGCGGAGGATGAGTGCAGGATGGATCGAGGGTTGTTGAGGATGAGGGTGACAGAGGATGGAGGATGAGTGCAGGATGGATCGAGGGTTGTTGAGGATGAGGGTGGCAGAGGATGAGTGCAGGATGGATGGAGGGTTGTTGAGGATGAGGGTGGCAGAGGATGAGTACAGGATGGATCGAGGGATGTTGAGGATGAGGGTGGCAGAGGATGGAGGATGAGTGCAGGATGGATCGAGGGATGTTGAGGATGAGGGTGGCAGAGGATGAGTACAGGATGGATCGAGGGATGTTGAGGATGAGGGTGGCAGAGGATGAGTACAGGATGGATCGAGGGTTGTTGAGGATGAGGGTGGCAGAGGATGAGTACAGGATGGATCGAGGGTTGTTGAGGATGAGGGTGGCAGAGGATGGAGGATGAGTGCAGGATGGATCGAGGGATGTTGAGGATGAGGGTGGCAGAGGATGAGTGCAGGATGGATCGAGGGTTGTTGAGGATGAGGGTGGCAGAGGATGAGTACAGGATGGATCGAGGGTTGTTGAGGATGAGGGTGGCAGAGGATGAGTACAGGATGGATCGAGGGTTGTTGAGGATGAGGGTGACAGAGGATGGAGGATGAGTGCAGGATGGATCGAGGGTTGTTGAGTATGAGGGTGGCAGAGGATGAGTACAGGATGGATCGAGGGTTGTTGAGGATGAGGGTGGCAGAGGATGGAGGATGAGTGCAGGATGGATCGAGGGATGTTGAGGATGAGGGTGGCAGAGGATGAGTACAGGATGGATCGAGGGTTGTTGAGGATGAGGGTGGCAGAGGATGAGTGCAGGATGGATCGAGGGTTGTTGAGGATGAGGGTGGCAGAGGATGAGTACAGGATGGATCGAGGGTTGTTGAGGATGAGGGTGGCAGAGGATGAGTGCAGGATGGATCGAGGGTTGTTGAGGATGAGGGTGGCAGAGGATGAGTGCAGGATGGATCGAGGGTTGTTGAGGATGAGGGTGGCAGAGGATGAGTACAGGATGGATCGAGGGTTGTTGAGGATGAGGGTGGCAGAGGATGAGTGCAGGATGGATCGAGGGATGTTGAGTATGAGGGTGGCAGAGGATGAGTACAGGATGGATCGAGGGATGTTGAGGATGAGGGTGGCAGAGGATGAGTACAGGATGGATCGAGGGTTGTTGAGGATGAGGGTGGCAGAGGATGAGTACAGGATGGATCGAGGGTTGTTGAGGATGAGGGTGGCAGAGGATGAGTGCAGGATGGATCGAGGGTTGTTGAGGATGAGGGTGGCAGAGGATGAGTGCAGGATGGATCGAGGGATGTTGAGGATGAGGGTGGCAGAGGATGAGTGCAGGATGGATCGAGGGATGTTGAGGATGAGGGTGGCAGAGGGTGGAGAATGATCAGAAGCTGGTAGAGGATAGACGATGGTAGGGGAGGGAACGAGGGTGGGAACTGGATCGTTTAGAGGGCGCAAGGGCCAAGCCCATGAGGTGACATGGGGTAGAGGTCAAGGCCAGGTACAGCACTGCTGTAACAGGGCATCAGGGGACTGCAGCAGAATATGGGTTCAATCGACGGCTGACGTGATGAGCAGCATGGTGCATGGCTACATTTTTTCTTCTCAGCTTCTTATATTCTTATTTCTTCCTGGGGACGTGCTTACGTTCGGTGTCATCTCAGCCTCTCCTACTCTCCCTGAGGACGTGCTTACGTTCGGTGTCATCGTGAGATAATTTGCTTTAAGAATGGAGAATATGCGGAGGTCCGTGTTTACACCGTGAGCAGCACCCAACCAGGCTTAAAACTGCCTTGGCTGTGACAACTGTTTTATTTATTACTTCATGAAGTAACAACTGTCCAGCCCTGGCACACCAGGCATCCTCTCGTCAACCCTGGCGCTCATACGGATCTATTTCTAATCTCTCTGTGCTAGGTTGACGTCACCCAATAATCAATATCTGGCGGAATGCGATTTCACCGGGTTGATGTCACTGGGTCACGGCGGTTCACACCAAGCGTGGCTTCCATGGTGTCATGCCGTCCACCCCATGCTCATGCCCGCAGGGTTATGCCAAGCTGCAAGGAGAGGACCTGGACTATCTGGGGATCCCAGGCCTGCACATAGGTGAGCTCCCTCCTACAGTCTACATAATGGCTTTTCCAGGCTTGCACACAGGCATTCTGCCTGCTAGACTACATGATATGGATCATCCAGACCTGCAGGTAGGCGTGCCGATACCCTCATTTCAGTACCCCACCTGGAGAAGACTGTTATTCCGTTCATTCGCTAATGCAATTGCCTCGGCTGGGAGAGTCATGGGGTAAGTAGTGTGAGTAAGTAATAGGTATGCTGCCTGCTAGCCTCTATGACTTCGTTGGCTTATTAATGTGCCTTGATTGGGAGTGTAATGGAGTGCCAGCTGTACGAGCGGGTACCTGGTACGCCATGCTCTGATACATCCCTTGGCAAACAGGCCTGTCTTGGGTGAAATAGTTAAGTAGAACCTAAGTGACTGACCCGCACTTAATTTTTGTAGTTATTTATAGCTCTAGAAAGTGCGTAACCGACCCCTTTGGACGAGGGTGTAGTCGTAGAGCCTGAGCAGAGCTAGGCCACTGGCCAGGTCAGTCTTAGGGCCCCAGTTTGTCTACTCCGCATCTCTGAAGACGTTGCATTCCCAGTTGGCCCAACTTCCCAGTGCTATATATTCATCATTTGCCAAGATGCAGGCGATGTCCTTGTCTTCGTTGAAGACCAACGTGTCACCAGCCTAAAAAGCGTGAAACAACTACTTGTGTACCAGCCTGGAAGCAATCCTATCATTGAATTCTGACCATTTCGTTAACGTGAGTAACTGCAACTGCACGTGCATGCGTGGATGGCCGTGACATACGCCAGCCGGCGCGCAGGGGGTGGCCATCATCGCCGCCTGCCAGGTGTTCCTCATGGGAGGCCCTGAGTACGCCCGCTCGTGTGGCATCAACGCTCTCGAACCGCTTGGCATCCCGCTCCCTGGGGACGTCAACTTTCCGGGTGGCATCCTGTTTGACCCCCTCGGTAAGATAAACTTAGCAAGCAGAGCTTAGCGCGCAGAGCTTAGCAAGCAGAGCTTAGCAGGAAATCATTGATGTGGCAATTTTGGTATCAACAGTGCTTGCATTGTATGGAGTTTGTTAGGGTAGGTGGTGTGATGTTGATCTAAGGAACTTTGGGGGTGGCCCGGGTAGGACCATTGGCCAATGTCAGTTTGATGGAAATTTTACACAGGTAGGAATTCACGTAGGAAACGAATTATGTATGGGGAAAGACCGAAAGAGTGGCCTATCTATATATACAGTCATTCCCGCTTTAAGTTACGATTCTTAAGGTTACGTTCCCGCGTTAAGTTACGACGCCAAGATTTTGGCGGCGTTTATCTCACCGTTCACCTTTCCGTAAATACATGGCCGAAGAAACGGACTTCGGGCAACTTCGATGCTGCAGCTGGATCGGGCTTGACGAGAGCTGTCGATTGCCGTGGTAGAAGTCCGTCAGAGGAGGAGGGGGTGGGCTGCTAGCCTAATTCTACGGTAAAGGTTACCTACCGTTAAGTTACGTTCCCGCGTTAAGTTACGAATCCCAGATTTTGGCGGCGATCGTAACTTAACGCGGGAATGACTGTATAGATAATAGCAATCAGTGTTCAATGACTGATGAGAAAACCACTGATACTGTATGTGTTTTTGTGAATCATGGTGCTATTGCACCTTTGAACATATAGTTTGATCTGGTCATGGTATCAACTAAACGCGTAGGCCACATGAGTGTCCAACAGATACAATGATCAAATACCCACCAGGTTCAACTAGATAGGGGATTGTTTTTGTGCGCTATATGCTTAGCAACTTGGGTTGCTGACAGGTTGCACATCATGGACAAGTGGAGTGCGGTGCGGAGTTGATATTTTTGGCTGTTGCAAGGCGGATACCGCTTGCGAGGGATGTCGCTTTGAGTGATGTTGCCATCCTTATTTGCCGGCTGTTCTGCAATAAATGCTTTGGAGTCTTAACAGGGATTTCTGACATTAGGTGGCTTTCCATTATTGTGCATGCGAAGTGGCGGGGGGCCATAATGAACTGTTTGCCCCTCAGTGGCCATCAATGTACCCAGGCCTCGTGTAAATCCTCTGCCTGCCGAAGACTGGACGTCATGCAGGAAATGCTTGCCCAGTCATGTTAACCGGCGCTTTTCTTGGCATGGCATGTTCTGCTCGCACAATGTGCATGACACGCAGGTCTTGCAACAGGCAACGCGGAGGAATACGAGAAAAACCGTGTCCGCGAGATTAAGAACGGCAGGCTGGCAATGGTCGCATGGCTGGGCTTTTTTGTGCAGGCACTGGTCACGAGGGAAGGCCCCATTAAAAACTTCTACGATTTCCTGGAAGATCCTGCCCACAATAACATTACACAATATTTCTAGCTTTTAAGTACACATGCGACTTGGAACCTTGGTTGATAAGTGATACCACAAATCATGGTACCTATAGCTTAGCGTTCAATCATAACAACGCAAAAATTAATCAGGCTTCATGAATTGGAATGATTGGCCATCCTGTCTTCCTAGGCCTGTCTCCAACTAGATTGTTATGTGCGCGGGCAGATGCATGAACTACGCTCACCAACTAGCGCTAATTATATTGAATTGTCCTGCGGAGCAGTGGCCTATACGATCCGCTGCATGAGTTGCATGGATATTTGAAAAATTATCTGCAAGCTAGATTGAAGTATGCTAGATTGATTGCCGACCGAGCCTAAGTACACAGGGGGCGACATGCTATACTTTGGGTCCTCAAACACCCCTGGCCGTTGGACAGCATTTCCGTCAGTTTTAAAGCATTGCTGCGTGAAGTTTGGGTGTTTTGGTGCCGAGTCGATCCCGGGTAGCATGTGTCGCATTAATTAATTAATTAGACTCGTGCTCCCGTTGGGGAGTCACGGAGCATTAACCCCGATGGATGGATGGATGGGTGGGTGCAAAGAGTCCTACCGGTCTAAGCTATCTATCTACAACAGCTATCTACAACATCTATAGATCTACAAAATCTATCAACAACAACTCTACCCTAGGGGACCTGTCTGGCGTGCTTCCCGTATGTTTGCACACGCGGGCGCTTCCCCATGGGGGGGGGCTCGTTGTCCTCTATGACCTGGGCCCACTTGGCCTTGTCCATCATCTTTTTCCAAATCACGGAGAGGCCTAGGCCCCCCATGTCCTCTACTAGCTGTTCTTTGAAGGTGCGGACCTTGCGGCGTCCGTCTAACATCACGGGGCCAGGCCCACGTCAGGAGGTGCCGGCCAGGCTAAGCTGGGCGCAGTCCCGCGGGGGGGCCACGTGAGGTGTCTACCTGGTTGGTGCGAGCTAGGTGCCCTACTAGCTGCAGGCGCCGCTGCTTAATGGTGCTGGTGATATATGGCATGCCAAGGTACAGGTCCTCATTGCGGACATGAGCAGCATATCCTACTCTGAAAGTGGATCGCAGCATGTTGGTGACCGCGCCGTCCAGCTAGCTATACTTTGGGTCCTCAAACACCCCTGGCCGTTGGACAGCATTTCCGTCAGTTTTAAAGCATTGCTGCGTGAAGTTTGGGTGTTTTGGTGCCGAGTCGATCCCGGGTAGCATGTGTCGCATTAATTAATTAATTAGACTCGTGCTCCCGTTGGGGAGTCACGGAGCATTAACCCCGATGGATGGATGGATGGGTGGGTGCAAACAGTCCTACCGGTCTAAGCTATCTATCTACAACAGCTATCTACAACATCTATAGATCTACAAAATCTATCAACAACAACTCTACCCTAGGGGACCTGTCTGGCGTGCTTCCCGTATGTTTGCACACGCGGGCGCTTCCCCATGGGGGGGGGCTCGTTGTCCTCTATGACCTGGGCCCACTTGGCCTTGTCCATCATCTTTTTCCAAATCACGGAGAGGCCTAGGCCCCCCATGTCCTCTACTAGCTGTTCTTTGAAGGTGCACGGACCTTGCGGCGTCCGTCTAACATCACGGGGCCAGGCCCACGTCAGGAGGTGCCGGCCAGGCTAAGCTGGGCGCAGTCCCGCGGGGGGGCCACGTGAGGTGTCTACCTGGTTGGTGCGAGCTAGGTGCCCTATACTAGCTGCAGGCGCCGCTGCTTAATGGTGCTGGTGATATATGGCATGCCAAGGTACAGGTCCTCATTGCGGACATGAGCAGCATATCCTACTCTGAAAATGGATCGCAGCATGTTGGTGACCGCGCCGTCCAGCTAGCTATACTTTGGGTCCTCAAACACCCCTGGCCGTTGGACAGCATTTCTGTCAGTTTTAAAGCATTGCTGCGTGAAGTTTGGGTGTTTTGGTGCCGAGTCGATCCCGGGTAGCATGTGTCGCATTAATTAATTAATTAGACTCGTGCTCCTGTTGGGGAGTCACGGAGCATTAACCCCGATGGATGGATGGATGGATGGGTGGGTGCAAAGAGTCCTACCGGTCTAAGCTATCTATCTACAACAGCTATCTACAACATCTATAGATCTACAAAATCTATCAACAACAACTCTACCCTAGGGGACCTGTCTGGCGTGCTTCCCGTATGTTTGCACACGCGGGCGCTTCCCCATGGGGGGGGGCTCGTTGTCCTCTATGACCTGGGCCCACTTGGCCTTGTCCATCATCTTTTTCCAAATCACGGAGAGGCCTAGGCCCCCCATGTCCTCTACTAGCTGTTCTTTGAAGGTGCGGGCCTTGCGGCGTCTAACATCACGGGGCCAGGCCCACGTCAGGAGGTGCCGACCAGGCTGAGCTGGGCGCAGTCCCGCGGGGGGGCCACGTGAGGTGTCTACCTGGTTGGTGCGAGCTAGGTGCCCTATACTAGCTGCAGGCGCCGCTGCTTAATGGTGCTGGTGATATATGGCATGCCAAGGTACAGGTCCTCATTGCGGACATGAGCAGCATATCCTACTCTGAAAATGGATCGCAGCATGTTGGTGACCGCGCCGTCCAGCTTGCGGGCCAGGTCGGCGGTGAGGGTCCACGTCTCGGCCCCATTATTACGTAAGATCGAACAGGCAGGACGAGGACCTTAAACAGGTCCTGTTTCTCGATTTTGCCCAGGGGCTTGCGCCACAGGGCCCGGTATTGGCGTAAAGCGTGCCAGGCGAGGGAGAGGCGGTGGTCCACATCAGCCTCGCAGCTGCATGGGAAGCAGGCTGCCCAGCAGCTTGATGCGGTCCCAATACAGGACTCGAGAGCCGTCAAGGAGAAAGAGAGAGTGTCGCATACATGATTAATTATACTACTATTATATTGATAACATATCTCCATTCCATCCCATGTGCCCCTCCCACTGAGGACTTATGCTCACGTGACGCAGTCACGTGTCTATTAATTAATACAGCAATACATGCAATAATGATTACGCGCGACGCTCAACTTCCGTTAGGACATAATAATGACTGACAGTGTCGTCCGATATCTACCAACGGTAGACTGAACATACTACAATGTTCAGTCTACTACTGAAACGAAGAGTTTCAGTGAAGATGATGGGGCAGGACTGAAGATTTACTTTATGTAAATCTTCAGCCACAAGCGTCGTAGAGTTGGGTACTAGCATCCGGCGCGGCGCTTCACCACTGTCACCGGCCAGTACCCACTGCGACTTGAACAGATCCAAGCCAAACGGCTACCGCGGAACCAAACCAACGGAACTGAACCGGACGTAAATGATTCGGTGAACAGCCGTTTCTCAAGTGCATGCGCGGACGTAAATGATTCGGTGAACAGCCGTTTCTCAAGTGCATGCGCGGACGTAAATGATCACGGACGTGACACAAGGATTCTGTACTCTCAGATGGCTTGGCAAGGGACTCGAGCGCTCACCTGGCAGCTGCAGTCCGGAAGTGCTTGACGATGACGTTGCGGCTGTGCTTGTCGAGCTCGATCAGCCTCCTCACGGAGGTCAAGCGCCTGCTGGCGGCTTGAGCTAGCTGGGCGGCGATGGCGGAGGTGCATGGTGCATGGTGCCCGGTGGTGTGGTTCATCATGCAGCATGGCTGCCCAGGTCTGGGTGGGATGTGCCTCGCCGGCTCAGTGGGCCAGCAGGGGCAGCCTCAGGCCTGTCAGACGTACGTGCATGGCATTGAAAGCTAGCTAGATCCTTCAGACCTTCACAGCCTCAGTGGGCAGTGAGGCCTGCGGTGTTGTACAGCCACTCAATGGCCGATCGATGGCGTTGTTGTCCTTGATGCGCTCAGTTGTCGATTTCGAGGAGCTGGGCAGCCTGATGGCGTCAGTGGTGCTAGTGGTGCACATGTGGCGGTGGAGGAGAGGAGCTTGGAGGTGGCGGTGGTGGCCGGTGGTGACTGGATAGGATCGAGGGGAAGCTCAGCAGCCAGCGTGCCGCCCATTAGCCGTGGTTGCCACATCTGCAGCGGAGGGGGGTCACATGCTGCTCGAAGGCCTCCTTAATAAGGAGCTAGGGAGCGGATGGAGGTTCCATTCGAGGTAGTGGGGGTGGTGGGGGCCCAGACCTCCTCCATGGAGCGCCCGAGAATCGATCGAGGGAGAAGAGGGCGCAGATCTGAAGGCGGGGGCGAGAGATTCAAGCGTTGCAAGTTTTCAGGCGCATGTTAACCCCTAAATGGTCTGGCTGCCGATTTTCCGCCTAAAACTGAGTTACAGCCGACACGTCGGCCCCTTCTCGGGGGACCAAATGCCGCGAAAACTATTGAGAATTAGGAAAAGTTTAGCTGAGAAGATCGAAAGTTTATAATTTTCCTCACAGCATGGTACTAGGGTTTGCATACTTCTGACAAAGTTATAGAGGTGTTCTGGCCGGTCAAAGTACAAGGGGTCAGGGTACTTTTTCACGTACAACGTGCATTCCGGAAAACGACGACCTGGCCATGGCGGCTTGCGCCCACGCATGGCATTTACGTTTTCGTTCGAATTTTCTGACCAAACTCACACATCATTCCAAAAAGCCATTTTTCCACCCTGAAAATTATTCTAGGATAGGCTAATGATTAGTTTGGCCTCAAATTTGGCACCAAGGTGCCTAATCAGATATCTTATGGTGGCATGTGGTCAAATAATTTTTTGGGAGTCGGCAGCATGGTAACATGGTGACATTTGCTAGCATAAAAATACCGAATTTTCAGCACTTTCTGGCATGTATGCGTATATAATGACATCAAATGAACTCAGTTGGGCCTGGAACTTTGCATATGTTATAAACACATCCCATGCAGCATGCCCACAAAGTTTCAGGCTGGTTGGATCACAAAATGGTGACAGATGCTAGCATAAATACCCCCAAAATGCATTTTTTCAGGGTTTTCCAAGGGTTTCATCACACATATGCATATATAATGACACCAAATGAACTCAGTTGGGCGTGGAACTTTGCATATGTTCTAAACACATCCCATGCAGCATGCCCACAAAGTTTCAGGCTGGTTGGATGACAAAGTGGTGACAGATGCTAGCATAAACACCACAAAAATGCAGTTTTTCAGGGTTTTCCAAGGGTTTCATCACACATTTGCATATATAATGACATCAAATGAACTCAGTTGGACCTGGGACTTGGCACATGTTCGAAACACATCCCATGCAGCCTGCCCACAAAGCTTCAGGCTGGTTGGATAACAAATTGGTGACGGATGCTAGCATAAATACCACAAAAAAGCAGCTTTCTATTGTTCTTCCAAGGGTTTCATGGCAATCATTCCACCTTGGTGTACAGAAGGTTCCAAACAACACATCATTACATTATGCATCATATTTACAATGCAGGAAGGCATACTTGGGGGCACATGCCTATAGTACAATGCATTAATAACACAGCTCTAGCCAGCTAGCTAGCTATATAGTGGCTAATGCCACACCCGGGGGCACGTTCTCACGGCCCTGCTGCATCCTTTTCCTTTTCTTCTTCTCTGCATCTGACAGGGGCCTGCCCCCCATCTTCTCATCCACCAGCCTGGTGAGCACCCTGACGTTGGTGACTTGCGTCAGCTACCCTACCCCCATGGCACGCTTGGCCTTACGCTTGGTGAAGGTGGAGGGGTGGGTGCGACAGTTGGTCTGGGTTTTCATCACCCCCTTCCTCCAGTGCATGCGTGTGCTCCAACGCCTAAGCAGAGAAGCACACACACACACATACACACACACACACACACGTCGATCCCTTACCCACCCACACACACACACACGTACACATGTATCCACCCACCCATGCATACACGCACGCACGCACGCACGCAACGCACGCACGCACGCACGCACGCACGCACGCACGCACGCACGCACGCACGCACGCACGCACGCACGCACGCACGCACGCACGCACGCACGCACGCACGCACGCACGCACGCACGCACGCACGCACGCACGCACGCACGCACGCACGCACGCACGCGCGCACGCACGCACGCAGTCATACCCTCCCTCCCTCCCTCCCTCCCTCCCTCCCTCCCTCCCTCCCTCCCTCCCTCCCTCCCTCCCTCCCTCCCTCCCTCCCTCCCTCCCTCCCTCCCTCCCTCCCTCCTCCCTCCCTCCCTCCCTCCCTCCTCCCTCCCTCCCTCCCTCCCTCCCTCCCTCCCTCCCTCCCTCCCTCCCTCCCTCCCTCCCTCCCTCCCTCCCTCCTCCCTCCCTCCCTCCCTCCCTCCCTCCCTCCCTCCCTCCCTCCCTCCCTCCCTCCCTCCCTCCCTCCCTCCTCCTCCCTCCCTCCCTCCCTCCCTCCCTCCCTCCCTCCCTCCCTCCCTCCCTCCCTCCCTCCCTCCCTCCCTCCCTCCCTCCCTCCCTCCCTCCCTCCCTCCCTCCCTCCCTCCTCCCTCCCTCCCTCCCTCCCTCCCTCCCTCCCTCCCTCCCTCCCTCCCTCCCTCCCTCCTCCCTCCTCCCTCCCTCCCTCCCTCCTCCCTCCCTCCCTCCCTCCCTCCCTCCTCCCTCCCTCCCTCCCTCCTCCCTCCCTCCTCCCTCCCTCCCTCCCTCCTCCCTCCCTCCCTCCCTCCTCCTCCCTCCCTCCCCTCCCTCCTCCCTCCCTCCCTCCCTCCCTCCTCCTCCCTCCCTCCCTCCCTCCTCCCTCCCTCCCTCCCTCCCTCCCTCCCTCCCTCCCTCCCTCCCTCCTCCCTCCCTCCCTCCCTCCCTCCCTCCCTCCCTCCCTCCCTCCCTCCCTCCCTCCCTCCCTCCCTCCCTCCCTCCTCCCTCCCTCCCTCCCTCCCTCCCTCCCTCCCTCCCTCCCTCCCTCCCTCCCTCCCTCCCTCCCTCCCTCCCTCCCTCCCTCCCTCCCTCCCTCCCTCCTCCCTCCCTCCCTCCCTCCTCCCTCCTCCCTCCCTCCCTCCCTCCCTCCTCCCTCCCTCCCTCCCTCCCTCCCTCCCTCCCTCCCTCCTCCCTCCCTCCCTCCTCCCTCCCTCCCTCCCTCCCTCCCTCCCTCCCTCCCTCCCTCCCTCCTCCCTCCCTCCCTCCCTCCTCCCTCCCTCCCTCCCTCCCTCCCTCCCTCCCTCCCTCCCTCCCTCCCTCCCTCCCTCCCTCCTCCCTCCCTCCCTCCCTCCCTCCCTCCCTCCCTCCCTCCCTCCCTCCCTCCCTCCCTCCCTCCCTCCTCCCTCCCTCCCTCCCTCCTCCCTCCCTCCCTCCCTCCCTCCTCCTCCCTCCCTCCCTCCCTCCCTCCCTCCCTCCCTCCCTCCCTCCCTCCCTCCCTCCCTCCCTCCCTCCCTCCCTCCCTCCCTCCCTCCCTCCCTCCTCCCTCCCTCCCTCCCTCCCTCCCTCCCTCCCTCCCTCCTCCCTCCCTCCCTCCTCCCTCCCTCCTCCCTCCCTCCCTCCCTCCCTCCCTCCCTCCCTCCCTCCCTCCCTCCTCCCTCCCTCCCTCCCTCCCTCCCTCCCTCCCTCCCTCCCTCCCTCCCTCCTCCTCCCTCCCTCCCTCCCTCCCTCCTCCCTCCCTCCCTCCCTCCCTCCCTCCTCCCTCCCTCCCTCCCTCCCTCCCTCCTCCCTCCCTCTCCTCCCTCCCTCCCTCCCTCCCTCCTCCCTCCCTCCCTCCCTCCCTCCCTCCCTCCCTCCCTCCCTCCCTCCCTCCCTCCCTCCCTCCCTCCCTCCCTCCCTCCCTCCCTCCCTCCCTCCTCCTCCCTCCCTCCCTCCCTCCCTCCTCCCTCCCTCCCTCCCTCCCTCCTCCCTCCCTCCCTCCCTCCTCCCTCCCTCCCTCCCTCCCTCCCTCCCTCCCTCCCTCCCTCCTCCCTCCCTCCCTCCCTCCCTCCCTCCCTCCCCCTCCCTCCCTCCCTCCCTCCCTCCCTCCTCCCTCCTCCCTCCCTCCCTCCCTCCTCCCTCCCTCCCTCCCTCCTCCCCCTCCTCCCTCCCTCCTCCCTCCCTCCCTCCCTCCCTCCCTCCTCCTCCCTCCTCCCTCCCTCCTCCCTCCCTCCCTCCTCCTCCCTCCCTCCCTCCCTCCCTCCCTCCCTCCCTCCCTCCTCCCTCCTCCCTCCCTCCCTCCCTCCCTCCCTCCCTCCCTCCCTCCCTCCTCCCTCCCTCCCTCCCTCCCTCCTCCCTCCCTCCCTCCTCCCTCCCTCCCTCCCTCCCTCCCTCCCTCCCTCCCTCCCTCCCTCTCCCCTCCTCCTCCCTCCCTCCCTCCCTCCCTCCTCCCTCCCTCCCTCCCTCCCTCCCTCCCTCCCTCCCTCCCTCCCTCCTCCCTCCCTCCCTCCCTCCCTCCCTCCCTCCCTCCCTCCCTCCCTCCCTCCTCCCTCCCTCCCTCCCTCCCTCCCTCCCTCCCTCCCTCCTCCCTCCCTCCCTCCCTCCCTCCCTCCCTCCTCCCTCCCTCCCTCCCTCCCTCCCTCCCTCCCTCCCTCCCTCCTTCCCCCTCCCTCATTCATACACCCGTTCATTCATGCATGCAGCCGCTCATCATTAACACGCCTCCGTTGGGAAACTCACGGGGTATGAACTATGAAACGGGCGGTAAGAAAGGAAGAAGGAGCCGCCTCCCCAACATGCCGCCCGGCAAAGGCAGCGATGGGCCGTCCAGGAGGGAAACACTGCGCTTTGCCTTGTACGCCGGGGTGCGCAGGCGACGTGCGGGCACTGTCGCGTGTAAATTTGCCTGCCCGCCCCAGTCCTTCTCGGAACGCCTCCCCAGAGCATGCCGTCATGGTAAGAGCTCTTTTCGCCCGTCGCCGGAAGCTTAAACCACAAGAATACGCCGGTTAATGACCAGAAAATGGGGGGTTGTCGACGTTATAAACCAGTAGCTGTGGTTTTTCCCGCACCCCGAGCACACTCCGGACGGGGCCAGCAAGCCCCGCCCGCAGGATAAACACCGGGCGATGTTGCTGCGCCCAAGGGAAGTCATATAGCTGCAAGAAAAGACGTAAAAGCGATTAAAAGCACGACATGCAGTGTTGCCCCTGTCAGCGCTCCTATAATTCTCACTTTTTCGCGGAAGGGGCGTAAAAATCGGAAACGCAAAATTAAGGGAAATCCATCGCTGGGTTTCTTTGAAATGATGTTAGGAACTGGTAGAATGTGTTCATGACCGCTGAGAGCATGTTTTTCCTGTCTGTGTCTTACCTTGCACACACACGGGTCGGGCCGGTTGGTGTGCAAAACGCCCGCCTGCTGCCCACGTGCCCTCGCTGCAGAAAAAAAAGAAACTGTTTTTCAGGTTTTTTAATGTACGATACTTTTTCTTATGTAATCAACGTCCGAACAAGCGAAATAACGTCCAAAATGGTTGCGTAATCAGCTCGCAATAAATTTTCGCGTCACCATAGCCGTGCACACCGAATTTCAGTCAACATTGCACGCGCGCACCGAATTTCGTCAACTTTCGCGCGGGAATTACCGGGGTGGTACCGGCGCTGCGCCGGACTGATGTGCAGGAAATTGATTTTATACGTCCTAAAGATGATACAGGCCAATTTTTGGTTCGCGGGAATGCCATTTGATAGGTGTCGGCAGCGTTCTTGCTGGAAAAAACTGCGATCAGGCCGGACGATAGAAACGTTGACAGCAATACCTTTCCGGCGTATTTTAAAGGATATATTGGTTTCTTTGTACTTTTTATGATACATAGTAGTCGTAAACGTGCAAGGGTGGCCAGAAATCGCCGAATCCAGCGACCATGCTGCACAACTTTGGTGTGCCGAAATGCGCCATTTTGCGGCCACCGCCTGGGCCAAGGTAACGCCATCCATGCCTGGTAAAGCTTAATCATCGTTTTCCTATCGATGTTTGACGTTTATATATACGTTCTAGCTTGTGTAGCACATTCTTTTTGCATTATTCATGCTCTTTCTTGACCCTGGCCTGGCCCCTTTCTAAAACACCATTCTTAGATGCTTCCCTCAGTCAGTTGACCTGCCACAGGGTGATGGTGATAAGTTTTAGAGGCTGTATGGGTTTGAATACCTCCATATATGTTTCTTATACATTTCCCACACACATATTGCATGAGTGTGAGGCAGTTGGCTGGTCTCTGTGGCATCATCAAGCATGTAACCGGTGAGTAGAAGCTTCCCATTGTCAGCATGTGCCACCAGGTGTGCTGGCCATCACCTGGCAAGCTATAGCAGCTTAGGCCTAGTTTATCCTTGCTAGGGCAAGCTGAAATAGGCTTAACATCACTAGTTTGTTGGTGGCTGCCTCCTAGAATGCATGCCTTGCGTAGGGTATCCGTACGACGTTACCTTCGTGCATGGACAAGGTGGCACCTGCACACAGGTGCCATGTAAGGGCAGTGTGATGATGCAGTTATGTTTCCCCATCATTGTGGAAGGGAAATGTATTGTGTGGCATGGTTGGGGGCCATATTAGTAGGTATTAGTAGGTAGTATGCCCACTCCTACCCCCTTGGTTGCTTTTTACCAACGGTACCCCTATGGGCTGTACTGGGTGTAAGTGCTGGTATACCCGCCCAAATGATGACCCCAATGGCTCAAACTGTTCAGCAACTAATTGTTTATCATCCCTGAAGTGGTAGGTGCCTAGCTCTTACAACATAATTCAAAATGCACATTCTACCAAAAATGAAAACGCTCGTCTTGACCCCCCTGACTTTGACGGCAGTTATACATGGCCTACCCTGCATATATGTAAGGTTGTGATATACCAACCCGAAGGGCAACTCATGGACATGCTTGGCCCCCAAGGACAGCCATTGGATATGGGTGGGTTGGATGGCATCTGGTTTGCAAAATTGTGAAGTTACAGCCGATGCATCGGCAGTATTTCTGCCCATTCAGGGGTTAAAGGAGAACCCCCCGCTACCCTCGCGGAGGCGGCTCCTTCAGTGGCGGAAGTGCCTGCACAGTTCAATTAAGCGAGGCGTGCGACCCATAAAGTGCTCACGTGTTGCAGGAGTATGAAGCCTGGGGATCCTTTTGAAAAAAGCCGGGCCGGTTGATGTCAAAGTTGATCTGGTTTCATCTCGGTTCTTCAGGGCGACTACGCTTGGGCTCAGGCGAGGCCAATGGCGAGGCGAGCCCGGGGGGCCTAGGGCCGGCCCGGCCCCCATGCAGTGCCCTGGCGGGCTAGTACCACCATGCAGTGCTTGCATGACTAGCGGCACCGCTGCCTTCCGGACTGGAGGGCAAAGCTAGCTGCACTGAACCGGAGCTGCAGATGTATTTTCAGGGCTCAGCGCAGTCGCCAGGCTGCGTTGATTGCGTAGTAGAGGATTCAACGTTTTGGCTATAGTCATAATATTGCGTGATAGCTTCGGGATAATATATATTCATTGAGAATGATAAGTTACGGAGGTGAGAGGGGCATGCAACATAAGGAAAACCCGGAAAAGAAGAAGAACCCTTAACCCCTCAACCGTCTTTGACTCGTGACTAAAATGAGTCATGAGTTGCACAGTATGCCACAGGTGCCCCCATTCAGCCTAATTATTTTTTCTAGACCATACTAGGAACCAAGCATAACCATATTAGGGCCCACCTGGGGGTATAGTGGGTGGTCCCAGTGCTAGCCCCCCCTGCTCTATAAATAGCCCCCCCCTCAGGGGGGTACGGTGAGTGCGCGCGGTGACACCCTTATAATGGATGATAGACCCCTTTCCTCGATGAGTTGACCCTGGGGTTGGTTTTGTAGATAGATTTTTTAGTTAGGATGGGATACAAACACTAAAAATTGTAACTCCCCCAGGGACCCATCAGCTGGTGCTAAAAATAACTGGTGACTATTTTGAGTCGCGAGTTTTTGGGGGCTAAAATAGGCATCCTAGTGCAGTTTTGAACATGGAAACGATAGGTAAGCATGGAGTATGGGCAAACATGCATGCTAACACTTATTCCAACCTGTGTGCCACCAATACCTGCCATAACCACTACAGGTCCCTGCCGGATATGATTGGAGACGACTACGCGCGGGCCGCGAGTACGGGGTTCACAACCTTATCATGCATGATGGAGCACGTATACCTTGGATTTCACCCTAGTATTTCAGGGGGGACTGCAACTGTACCCAAGCACTACATCCAAACACTTACATGTCTTGTTTCACCCAGGGACCCACAAGATAATGCTAAAAATAGCTGGTGACTATTTTGAGTCACCAGTTTGGGGGGGCTAGAATAAACATCCTAGTGCAGTTTTGAACATGGAAATGATAGGTAAGCATGAAACATGCATGATTATGTTTATTCCAGCCTATGTGGCACAAATATATGCCACAATAAGCGTAAATGCTTGCAGACCCGCTGATACTGTGGTACTTATTTTTACATGCATGATGGACCTTGCACACAAAGTCAAAACATCCCAGCACTCCTAGATAAATTAGTGACCAAGGGACCATGCATGCAGTAACACTGAAAATTGCCAACTAGAAATAGGTGGCACTGTGACCATCACGGAGCAGATTTTCAAACTGCACAAGTTATGCATAAACATGAAAGCTAATAAGACATGACCATGAAACAATAACCCATGCAGGCTAACAACATGAAACCAAATAACACATGCACAGGTGGGTCCATGAAACAATAACACACACTTCAAACCATGCCGGCCCATGGTGATACACGGCGCGCATGAGCGCGGGCAGGAAAGGCCAAACGCCATGCCACGTAGGCAACAAATGCTAGCATTCTTAGTCAGCCTCCGTAGGACTATATCCCAGGCGGACATGCTCCGCCCTGAGATGGCGGCGCCGCGCCACCCCCTTGAGCTTCCGGGTGGTGGCTGCTGCCCCCTCGTGGTAGTGGCGCCCTTGAAATTCTTGGCGCATTCGCCACGCTGGGAGAGGCGCTGCCATACCCGCTGCTTCGTCACGTTGAAGTCCAGCCCCTCCACCTGCCCGGAGTGGAAGAGGCCGAAGCAGTTCCGCTCGCTGTTGCTGCAGAACGCCATGTCACAGTGCTCGCACATGACCGAGGTCTTGTGCTTCCTGCCTTGCGCGCAGCACAGTTGGCACAGCACCTGCTCCACCCAGAAATTTGCCCATCTCATGCATTGTTAAGGGGTGCCACTCACGCTCACCTGGCTTGCCCGCCCCCTTGAGCTCAGCATAGTCGTTGGTCTCCTTGACAATCTTGGCCACGACATCACGTTGGGACCAGAAAAGGGAGAACAGCCCGAGGGGCCCAAACTTGAGCTGGGCAGGGGAAAGGTTTTGATAGCAGGCGGTACCCGTCATCGGCGACAGCACCGGAGTATCGGGAAAAGGAAACACACCTGGCTTGCCGAAACCAGATTTCCAGACAGTCTCGGCTGGCTCCTCAGTGGCAGGAGTGTCGTTAGGAAAAACGAATCATCGAGCTCAGCCTCACCGCTCGGCACCGGACCCTCCGCACCCTTCTGGTAAACAAAGTCGTCATCGGAAGCGTCCGAGACAACGCTCTCGCTGGCCGCCGCCTTGGTCTGACGGCGCCTTTTCGGGGCGTGGCTGATGGCTGGGTTCTTCTTCGGGTTGCCGACAGCGCGCTTCCCCGGCTCGCGTCGCTTGACCGGTGTGGGCAGCTCGATATCCTCGGATTTGTCGTCGTCGTCCTCGCCGGCGTCAGAATCGCTATCCTGGCCCTGCTCGCTATCATCGTCACTGCTACCTGCCGTTGGGACCTTCCTGGCTGCGCATTCTTTCACTAGAGCTTCGTACTCATCTGAGCTGCACGAATATATGAAAATCTGCTCACGGGTGAATGGGTACGTGAGCTTGTCGTCCGGGAAATAGCACCGTGCACCATCTCCGGACCTGTTCACTGTCACTACCTTGCCCGGCAAACGTACCTCGCTGTGTTTTTCCCCATACTGCTCTATCGCCCAGTCTAGTCCGAATTTTTCCACAGGCACTGCCATGAAAATGCCCTTCTTTACCTTGAAAGTCCGTATATCTGCCTGCATTTCGTCCGCCATGTCTACGTCCGCGCTCCCCCCTTTTTTCGCATCCTTCGTTTTCGTACGTTTTTGTCAATTTTTTTTACCGCCCAAACCTGCATGCACCAGGGTACCCTGTTGACTTTGACCAGGGTTTCCACCCTGATACGGTGGTCAAATACGGTCAGACAAGTGTCCTACGGATAGAGTGAATCTAGATCTTTTCGGTGGTCTAGTTGGTTCCGGCCAAAACCTTCCCGCCAAATCCCTACAGGGCGCACAAACTCATGCCGAATGTGAGGCATGAGAAAAACTCGCAGTCGAAAATCGGCACGAGGACGGTTTAGGGGTTAAGAAATTAATAGGAATCTGACACGGACATCCAAGGATCACGCCAGCTGCATAAGGTACAACTAACTACATCACATGCAAAACTACGATACGCTGCAACATCGCTGCTGGCCCACCTTGCAGGCCTGGGAGGGATCTAGACCGCATGGGTCGCGACAAAGTCGGCCCGGATGCGGCGGAATGACACATCAGCCACGGTGCAAGTGAGGGCGAGTGACAGGCGCTGCCGCCAATACGAGGACCACGTGCGGGCATGGACCACGGGGCGGTCTGACCCTCGAGGTCGAGGCGGTCTTCACGGCGCCGTGGCAGCACTCGTGGAAAACCTCCGCTGCCTTGCGGCCCATGGCCCCGAACCCCTCCAGGACAAAGGGGATGACCCGGTGGGGCCCCACATTGCCGTAGGAGGCAAACTTGTCGCACTCAGCCACAGCGGCAGCAGCACCGGCATCGGGAGGATGTGGTGCACTCAGCCGCCCCGGGAGGATGTGGCGACCGGAGAGCGGCCGAGCCATGCACGGAGACATCAATGAGCAGGTGGCAACCCTGCCCGTGGTAGTCAAGCACGGTAATGTCGGGGCGGTGGTTGGGTGAGTAGATCGAGGGCGGCCCGGCATTCGCGACCTCGCACTTGATGGTGGATAATATATGTGTGTCTTAGAGAGACGAATCGATTGTGATAGTCCCGGCATTGAAATTTAGAGCCCAAACGTGAAACTTCGCTCTCCAGGCGACGCCGTCAGCCATGGCTATCTCGTGCCTCGTGCGCGTGTGGCTCGTGGCTCGTGGCACTCGCTACTCTTACTAAGTTATATATGCATAGTAAAAGGATCAAGCAGGCATGCATAATATATGTGCACATGCACACACCGGTACATGCATGCACGGCGTACGCGCATATTTCCTAGCCGCCATGCTTTCTTCTGTGCCATGCGTCGGGCTCAGTACAGTCATTCACGCCTTAAGTTGGGTTCTAGGGTTTCTTCGGGTCAACCCAACTTAAGGCGTGAACCCAACTTAAGGCGTTAAGTAACCGTAACTTGCGACCCCCCACCCTGCTGATGGACTTTAGGGTGTCTTTTGATAACTCTCGTCATCAAGGCCGATCGAACTGCACCCCCATTGAAGGTCGTATTTCGGGTCGAAACTAGGATGCATGCAAGTCATCAAACCGGCTGTAGCCGTCAGGTGAAGCCCCACACAACACGGTAGTGCTAGCCAAACCTGGGCCTAACTTGGTGTGCTTCATAGGGCATGCGCGTTCATTTATGAGTAATCGTAAACAGTGCCGTGTTGCTGGTTTGAGAGCTTGCTTGGCCTTGCCCGACCCGCCTTCTCGCCTGTGGTGTCTCGTTTCTGCTTTTTGTTGGACGCTGCCCCGTTGCCCGAAAACAGTTCGTTCCATTTGTCCTTATCATCAGTTTTGTTGGCCATTACTTAGTTGTTGGGTCGCATTTATGATGGGTTCAAATGTGACGACCGCCTTTGAACCGACTACAGCATGACTGAAGCCGTTTGCCGGCCATGTATACAATACCGCGTCAAGTTGTTGGGTACCTAGCTTACTCCCCAGCTGCGAGCTAGGCCGACGTTGACCACTGTATCTCCCTCGCCTGGCACGCTTTACGCCAATACAGGGCCCTGTGGCACAAGCCCTTGGGCAAGCTAGAGAAACAGGACCGGTTTAAGGTCCTGGTCCTTCCTGTTCTCACGTATGGGGCCGAGACATGGACCCTCACAGCTGACCTTGCCGAAAAGCTGGACGGCACGGTCACCAACATGCCGCGGTCAATTTTACGTGTAAATGTGGGCTATGCTGCTCACGTCCGCGTGTGGGCTATGCTGCTCACGTTCGCAAGGAGAACTAATTGTACCTATAGGCATGCCACTAGTTAGGCAGCACCATCAAGCAGCGGCGCCTGCAGCTAGTTGTAGGGCACTTAGCTCGCACCAACCAGGTAGACACATCACGTGGCCCCTCCGCAGCTAGGGCTGCGACCTGCTCAGCCTGGCAGGCACTTCCTCAGTCACGTGGGACGGGCCCAGCAATGCTAGACGCCGCTGCAAGGCCCGCACTTTCAAAGAGCAGCTAGAAGAGGACATGGGGAGCCTATCATATGAGGACTCTCCGTGATTTGGAAAAAGATGATGGACAAGGCCAAGTGGGCTCAGGTTATAGAGGACAACCGCGACCCCCCTCCATGCAGTGGGGAAGCCGCGTGTTTGCAAACGCGGCAAGCATGCTAGGCAAGACCCCTACTAGGGTCTGGGGCACAATAGATAGAGTAGGATTGTTTGTACCTAGATAGAACAGACCGGAAAAATTAAATAAAACTAAATTGTAACATATCTCCGTTGGGAGTACATGTAGCACATATCCCTGAGAAGGGGCATATGCCTTTTAAAACATTCTGGGCTACTTCCTGCAAGGGTAGGGTGTACATAAACTACGCCTGCTCTGGGTGCACAAAGTGCATCTGCATGCACCACTATGTATTCCAGCACCTGAGGTGCGGACAGAGGGTGGAAGATCAATCGTGGCTAAACAATGGCTAGGGCATGGCTTCTCAGCTGCCAGAGAGTATCTCTCTGCATAGGCAGAGCTTGTCTAATTTGAAAGACCGGTAAGATTGCGTACACGTACCCATCCATCCATCCAGCAGTGGGGAAGCCGCGCGTTTAAGCACACGTGGGAGGCATGCTAGACAATACCCCTACTAGGGTCACGGGCACCATAGTTATAGGACTGTTTCAGTAGATAGCTTGTAGATAGCTTAGAACGGTAGGATTGCGTGACAGTACCCATCCGGCATCCATCCATCGGGGTTAATGCTCCGTGACCGACTCCCAAACGGGAGCACCATGGTTTAATTAACTAATGAATTCATCCATCCATCCATCCATCCATCCATCCATCCATCCATCCATCCATCCATCCATCCATCCATCCATCCATCCATCCATCCATCCATCCATCCATCCATCCATCCATCCATCCATCCATCCATCCATCCATCCATCCATCCATCCATCCATCCATCCATCCATCCATCCATCCATCCATCCATCCATCCATCCATCCATCCATCCATCCATCCATCCATCCATCCATCCATCCATCCATCCATCCATCCATCCATCCATCCATCCATCCATCCATCCATCCATCCATCCATCCATCCATCCATCCATCCATCCATCCATCCATCCATCCATCCATCCATCCATCCATCCATCCATCCATCCATCCATCCATCCATCCATCCATCCATCCATCCATCCATCCATCCATCCATCCATCCATCCATCCATCCATCCATCCATCCATCCATCCATCCATCCATCCATCCATCCATCCATCCATCCATCCATCCATCCATCCATCCATCCATCCATCCATCCATCCATCCATCCATCCATCCATCCATCCATCCATCCATCCATCCATCCATCCATCCATCCATCCATCCATCCATCCATCCATCCATCCATCCATCCATCCATCCATCCATCCATCCATCCATCCATCCATCCATCCATCCATCCATCCATCCATCCATCCATCCATCCATCCATCCATCCATCCATCCATCCATCCATCCATCCATCCATCCATCCATCCATCCATCCATCCATCCATCCATCCATCCATCCATCCATCCATCCATCCATCCATCCATCCATCCATCCATCCATCCATCCATCCATCCATCCATCCATCCATCCATCCATCCATCCATCCATCCATCCATCCATCCATCCATCCATCCATCCATCCATCCATCCATCCATCCATCCATCCATCCATCCATCCATCCATCCATCCATCCATCCATCCATCCATCCATCCATCCATCCATCCATCCATCCATCCATCCATCCATCCATCCATCCATCCATCCATCCATCCATCCATCCATCCATCCATCCATCCATCCATCCATCCATCCATCCATCCATCCATCCATCCATCCATCCATCCATCCATCCATCCATCCATCCATCCATCCATCCATCCATCCATCCATCCATCCATCCATCCATCCATCCATCCATCCATCCATCCATCCATCCATCCATCCATCCATCCATCCATCCATCCATCCATCCATCCATCCATCCATCCATCCATCCATCCATCCATCCATCCATCCATCCATCCATCCATCCATCCATCCATCCATCCATCCATCCATCCATCCATCCATCCATCCATCCATCCATCCATCCATCCATCCATCCATCCATCCATCCATCCATCCATCCATCCATCCATCCATCCATCCATCCATCCATCCATCCATCCATCCATCCATCCATCCATCCATCCATCCATCCATCCATCCATCCATCCATCCATCCATCCATCCATCCATCCATCCATCCATCCATCCATCCATCCATCCATCCATCCATCCATCCATCCATCCATCCATCCATCCATCCATCCATCCATCCATCCATCCATCCATCCATCCATCCATCCATCCATCCATCCATCCATCCATCCATCCATCCATCCATCCATCCATCCATCCATCCATCCATCCATCCATCCATCCATCCATCCATCCATCCATCCATCCATCCATCCATCCATCCATCCATCCATCCATCCATCCATCCATCCATCCATCCATCCATCCATCCATCCATCCATCCATCCATCCATCCATCCATCCATCCATCCATCCATCCATCCATCCATCCATCCATCCATCCATCCATCCATCCATCCATCCATCCATCCATCCATCCATCCATCCATCCATCCATCCATCCATCCATCCATCCATCCATCCATCCATCCATCCATCCATCCATCCATCCATCCATCCATCCATCCATCCATCCATCCATCCATCCATCCATCCATCCATCCATCCATCCATCCATCCATCCATCCATCCATCCATCCATCCATCCATCCATCCATCCATCCATCCATCCATCCATCCATCCATCCATCCATCCATCCATCCATCCATCCATCCATCCATCCATCCATCCATCCATCCATCCATCCATCCATCCATCCATCCATCCATCCATCCATCCATCCATCCATCCATCCATCCATCCATCCATCCATCCATCCATCCATCCATCCATCCATCGGGGTTAATGCTCCGTGACTCCCCAATGGGAGCACGAGTCTAATTAATAAATTAATTAATTAGTTCCTGCACCTTCATGTACATTCACCTTGAGCGCACAGTGCAGCATTTGGGGATTAATGAATTAATTAATAGACACGTGACTGCGTCACGTGAGCATAAGTCCTCAGTGGGAGGGGATCGAACATGGGATGGAATGGATGGTGTAAGCTATCTAGGTCCAAGTTGCAGGGGTGTGGGCACCTCGGCCCGAATCGCTATGAATCCATACGCGGTCACACGCGGAGCCCCCACAGACTTGGGGGTGGTCTCCTTCATCACTACTTGCCATCTATCCTTGCGTACTATCTGCCTCCATATTGCAGACAAACCAGGAGGCTGCCCGGGTGTGAGCCCGTCACGTCTAGTGTAGCACATGTCCATGCCGAGTCTATCACGAAAAGTCCACGGGTGGCGGCCCTGCCGCGCGCGGCCTGGGGCACGCCAGGTGAGGACATTTCGCCCAGGCTGGGCGGGCTTGGTGCCACTGAGCTAGTAGCTATCTGCATGATGTGTCTACCTAGCTGATCGGTGCGGGCCAGGTGCCCGGCTAGGGCCAGGCGCCTGTGCCTAATAATGTGGGAAACATAGGGCAAATCAGCGTACAAATCCTCATTACTAATGTGCAAACCAAAGGGGATGTTAAGGGCCTTGCGCAGCCTCTTGGTGACGTTGCCGTCGAGTCGTTGCTCCAGCTCCTGCGTCAGTGTCCAGGTCTCGGCGCCGTAGGTCAGGATCGTCAGAATGACGACCTTGAAGTGGGCACGCTCAACGATTCGGGGTGGGGCGGGGTTGCTCCACCAGCGGCGGTGGTCATGGAGCATTTGGGGATACAATAATCAAAATTGTACTTAGAATAATACAACTTGGAAACTCTGCGACCGATGCCCACCCAGTGTTTATGGGCAAGCACAAGTATTTACTTGCTCTCCAACCGGACTTGAAAACGAAGCATCATCGCTTGCCACATCGTCTCTCAAACACCTTTGCTGTCAGAATTCACAGGATGCAGTTCACACAACCTAGTGGCACAATGCTATTTACGAGCATGCCTATAATTTCTGCTGTCAGTTGGGGAAATCGGACGGGCTAATTTGACTGGGTTTGCAAATCCGAATGCTGAGCAAGTCTAGCAGGTGACGATATTTGCCACATCACATCCGCAAATCGTGCTCGGGCTTTGCGCCCTCGGCTGTGCAATGCTCAGGAGGCGCTTTCATGCCATGCATGCTGTGTGGGCACCCATGCGGGACACCCGTGTCGGATCACCGGCTTGTCCTGGCATATTTGTACAAAACCATCGAAATCACAGCGGTGCCAGCTTGCCAACGACCTGGCTGCACCCTCGTAATCCGTCCCGGTATTTAATATGGCCACCTGGCTGGGTAATCTGGTCGGATGCATCCCTCTGATCTCGGCACCGTGCGCCTGCCTGGAGCCTGCGAGCAGATCCCTGCAAAGGCTATGTACTTCTGGCCTGCGTTGGTTGTCTCTTTGACACATGGGAATCCGGCCATCATCCCAACCAAACTCATCATAGCTTGCGAGGACTGGTCTGGGACGCCTCAGCTGGCAGGCATGGCTGATAGGGCATTGGCCTCAGCTGGTGGGCTTGGTCTTGAGAGAGCGGCCACGCCCAGAGCTCTGCAGCGGCGTGCCTGCGGGCACGGATACGCAGGGAACAAGTGAAGGGCATGAATGCACAATAAACTACGTTAAACATGTGTGTCATGCACGGCGCAGTACGCATGCACGACACGGCAAACCACGTGGACAGTCCCATGGTGCAGATCGCAACGAGCATACAAGCGCGAGCATGCTATATATGATCATTCGATGCCCCAAGCGAGGCCCAGTATAGATGGATGTGGGTGGTGAAAAAGCCCAAGCCTTGTGCTACCCATGGAATGATAAAACGCAACACGAACTCGCGAACTGGGACTCAGATGCTTTTGTCGTTCATGGCCCAAGCACAGGACAAGGAGAGCATTGCAGAAACATCGCGGTGTGTGGCAAGACCTTACCAAACCAACTACGACGACAAGACATTGCCAAACAAACCACCAACCATCTCGTCACCTAATCGAATCACCGAACTTCTGGAAAGAACAACTAAGAGCACTTAGTGTGGCGAGGTTAGTGGGGCGAGGCAGTACCATGTAACCCCACCCCATATGCACAACCCATCAACCAAAAATACTGAATATAGAAATGAATATAGAATTGGAATAAGCCCAGATCATTTGTTATCAGCAAGTATCAGACAACGTGTGGGCATGCTGTCGACACGGGTCCGTACTTGCTATCAGCAACATCACGAGACAAGTACATCCTACATCCAAGTACAACAACTGGTGCATCAGCCACAACGTACTGGGCGCGGCGGCGGCGTGGGGCCCCACTTCCTCATCAAATTCGTCACTGGCCTCCGCAATCTCCTGCGCGTGGCCCGCCCCCGCGTTGCTGGCGCCCGCCACCCCCACGCACGTGTAGATGGCGTCCTTGCGCATATCAAGTGCGTTGTACACCTCGTAGCTGCACGCGCATCACACAGGGAGGAGCGAGCAAAATGCAATTGACTTCAGTATTTACGGCGGTGGGGGAGTTGGGGGGGGGGAGGGAAAGGGTCCATGACGATATAAGCTGCACATGCACGCAGCATGGCAAGGGGGACAAGGAATAAACTTCAACGAATATTCAAAGGGGAGAACGTGGAGGATGTAGCTGATAAGGTCACACACGGAAGGGCATTCTTCCACCACTGGCACGTATACCTTCATGTGATCCCTAGAACTACATCACACGTATGCGTAATCCACGGAGACAAATCTTGATGATGACCAGAGCTAAAGCACCAGAAATAAAGCACTAAAACTTGGGCACATGATTACTAGCACTAAGTATACATCATCCCAGAGGCAAACTGCCTTGCCCTATCCAAGCTACTCTGCAATACTGACACGCAAATGTTACGACATCATATCTCCCCTCAGCACGTACACGTCGTCCGTGGGCAGGGCACGGCACGTGCGCCCTACTCCATATGCAATAACCAGCACACAACGCGCTCATTTCATCATCAGCAGCACAAAAGTTAGCTCGGCACACAACTTTTTATCTCGGAACAAAAATTACATTATTATTCTAGCACACGTACACGTCGTCCACGGAGACAGACTCATAGAGCGCGGGTAAGTCGCGGATGCAGCGCACCGTCTGGGGGGGGGAGGAAGGCAGGAAACGTAGGGAAGACAGAGAAAGGGGAATGGGGCGCAGGGCAAGCGTGAGTGGATGCAGCCCACCGTCTGGGGGGGGAAAGGAAAGCAGGGTCGACGTTTGCACGGCGAATAGGACACAGTGACACAGTGTTGGTGTACGTGGGTGCGGCGCAACGGCGGGGGGGGGGGGGGGTCAATATTTGTGGAGGATGAGCAGGGGAAGCAGAAAGTGGGCGCACACAGATGCAGCGCACCGTCTGGGAGGAAGGGAAGGTAGGAAGCATAGGGAAGAGGGAGAAAGTGAATGTGGCGCAGGGCAAGTATGATGCAATGTTGCTGTGTGTGGGGGGGAGGGTTAACTAATGAGAAGCACGTGACTGTGCCACGTGGGTGCGAATACAGGAACCTTCCACCCCTATACAAGGAGGAGGGAGGGCGCCCCAGCTTCTCTCCCACTCTTTGGCCTGGCCACTTGAGGCAGGGAAAAGAGGCCAAAGAGGAGTCCCTCTGCATCATGGGGGATGCAGCACACCGTCTGGGGGGAGAAGAGGCGGGTGGAAAGGAGAGGAGGCGGGTGGAGATTGGCCGAGGTGGCGCACCGGAGCATGAAGCAGGGGCGGGGTCCATCTCGGATGCAGCCCATTCTCTCCGGGCAGGGAGGTTGGGTATCGTTACCAGGTATAGCAACCTTGCAATGAAGGGGAAAAAAAAATGAACGGACAGTCCACGCTACCCTGCTTGCTGATACTACGGGCTCAAGGGTCCTGTCTCGCAACCGTTTCACTACAACAAGCCACCCCCCAACCAAGCGACCTGCGTTCCACACGGCCAGCTTGGATGGGGGTGGTCTGATCCAGCCAATAGCTGTTGCCCTTGCCCCCATCGCCAACCATCACCACCTCCTAAAGATACCACTGCTCGCTCACCACCTCCAATACCTACCCAAACTCTCACAGTCCCAACTCCACCCTCATCTTGTGCTCCCCGCAGTCCGCCTCCACCCCAGCCAATAGCTAGCTGTTGCTCATGGCCCCATTGCCAACAATTGCCACCTCCCAAAAATACTACTTGTCCCTCACCACCTCCCATACCTACCCCTACTCTCACACCACCACCTCTTCCCCCTCACCTTGCGCTCCACGCAGTCGGCCTGCAGGTGCGTGATCAGGCCCAGCCAGTAGCTGTTGTCCTTGAGATCGCTCTCATGGCGCGTGAGCAGCGTGCGGCGCGCCTGTGTGTGGTTCAGGGCGAGAAAAGAGGGGTGAGATGCAACACGGGCAGCATGAGCGGACATCAGCAACCCTCCGACGCGTGAGCAGCGTGTAGCGCGCCTGCAGTGTTCTTCGTTGGGGGAGAAGAATGGAAAGGGTGGGCCCACACATGGGAGATAGGCGACATCGGCAAGACCTCAAGCCACGTGTGCGCAGCGTGCAGCGCACATGACAGAGGGGGCGAGACAAGAGCCGGTGGCAGGCGACAGGGACAACAACAGCAACACCCAAAAGCTCTCGCGGCAATGAGCAGAGTGCCGCGCAGTTGGACATGGGCAACAGCCACGCGCGGGGAACTACAGGAACCACTCTCTTGATCCTTTCCATCAATCTTTTCAGTATCATTATCCTTATCTTCTTCAGCACCATCAAATTATCTCAACTTTTCTTTAAACCCCCCTTGTCCCCCCCCCCCCCCCCCCCCCCCCCCCCCCCCCCCCCCCCCCCTCGCCCCCCCACTGTCCCTTCGCTCCTCACCCGGTCTTGTGGTACAAATGCGTGCTCTCCCACTTTCCCTCTCCCTCTCCCTCTCCCTCTCCCTCTCCCACTTTCCCTCTCCCTCTCCCTCTCCCTCTCCCTCTCCCTCTCCCTCTCCCTCTCCCTCTCCCTCTCCCTCTCCCTCTCCCCCTCTCCCTCTCCCACTTTCCCTCTCCCTCTCCCACTTTCCCTCTCCCTCTCCCTCTCCCTCTCCCTCTCCCTCTCCCTCTCCCTCTCCCTCTCCCTCTCCCTCTCCCTCTCCCTCTCCCTCTCCCTCTCCCTCTCCCTCTCCCTCTCCCTCTCCCTCTCCCTCTCCCTCTCCCTCTCCCTCTCCCTCTCCCTCTCCCCTCCCCCTCCCCCTCCCCCTCCCCCTCCCCTCCCCCTCCCACTTTCCCTCTCCCTCTCCCCTCATTCCCCCCCCGTTCCCTTGCCCATTCCAGCTCCCGGTGCAAGATGCGGCGCGCTATGCTTATTTAACAGCCATTACTACCAACAAGTGCGGAAACCAACCCCTCGATATCCATGGCTCCCATACCCTCCAGGACCCCCTGTCCCCTTACCCGGTCCAGCTCCCGATACAAGATGCGGGGTCTATGCCTATTAACAACCACGACTTCTGCTCCCGTACCCTCCAAACGGCCCCCTGTCCCCTTACCCGGTCCAGCTCCCGATACGAGATGCGGGGTCTATGCATATTAACAACCACGACTTCTGCTCCCGTACCCTCCAAACGGCCCCCTGTGCCCTTACCCGGTCCAGCTCCCGATACGAGATGCGGTGCGCGCCCACGCCCAGCAGCACCGAGTGCGAGGCCTCGAGCGCCTTGTCCACCTTGTCGGGGGTGGACGTGACCGAGACGACCCACCAGCCCAGCTTGAGGCGGTCAAACAGGCTGCGGGGAGGAGTCGTGGTGGTGGAAGCGGTGGTGGTCGTGGTGGCGGTGGTTATGCGAGAGAAGGTGCAGGGGAGACGAGAACAGAGGATATGAAAGGGAGGGGGGGGGGGGGGGGGGAATAAAGAATATGCATGCATGCATCGATATGCGCCATTGGAGGCCGTCAAACAGGTTGCCGTCCAACGTTTTCGTGTACTTGGAAAAGATCCGCGTAAACAAACCCAAGCGTTCAGAAACGTACGCATGCACGCACGCACCCACGCACGCACGCACGCACGCACGCACGCAATCACACACGCACGCACGCACGCACGCACGCACGCACGCACGCACGCACGCACGCACGCACGCACGCACGCACGCACGCACGCACGCACGCACGCACGCACGCACGCACGCACGCACGCACGCACGCACGCACGCACGCACGCACGCACGCACGCACGCACGCACGCACGCACGCAATCACACACGCAATCACACACGCACGCACACAGACAGACACACACACTCTATCCTTAGTGACCACACACACAGCGTATCGAGCTTGGGCGGCAAAACGCAAGCACTACTACAAAGGCCTCTCTGCAGTGCGTCATAATCCAGGCCAAACGCAAGTATTACTACAATGGCCTGTATGCTGTGCGTCATAATCAAGGCCAAACGCAAGCATTAGTAAAATTGCCTCTCTGCTGTGCGTTTTAGTCCAGGCCAAACGCAAGAAGCAAAGCGCCGAAGGCAAGAATTTAGTGCCGACAACAATAATGAACTGGGCCTCTCACCGTGCAGATTAACAGGACAACGAAATCACGACGAGCAGCCGCACCTCATCGTGAAGGCGACAGGCAGGCACAACTGGGGGGCGAAGAAAAAGGACCCTGGTGATAGCTACCAGCCGTACCTCATCGTGAAGGAGACGTCGTAGGTGAGGCCCAGCTGGTCGCGCACCGACGTGAACAACCTGCGGGGGAGAGCATTTGGAGGGGGAGAAAGAAAGGCCAAGGGTAGGAGGGGGGGGGGGGGAGAGGCAGAAGGGCAGGCAATCGAAGTCAGGACAAGAGAACGAAGGTCAGGCGAGGTCAGGTCTTCAAAGCTGCTACCTTTGGCCGACGGCGAAATGGCTATCAAGGAGACAACCAGCGCAGTGGCTACGTCTACATATTGGTAGGACAAGGGAACCTCTATTTGAAGCATGGGCATGTAAATGTGAAGACAATCATCAATTGCCAAATGTGAAGACAATCATCAATTGCCATTCTCCAAACTATTCTTCAAAGCCCCAATCCACGATACTCAGCCCTGGATTTCTAATCCATGCTGTCAATCTGTACCACTCCCTGCCGCCCGTACCACTACCTATTCCCATTCTGCTGCTGTTGCCACCCGTAGCGCGTGTTGATGACCTGGGGCATGACTTGGCTATCCCTCAACACTACCATCACTAGTCTACCCCCCCCCCCCCCCGTACCGCGTGTTGATGACCTGGGGCATGACTTGGCTATCCCTCAACACTACCATCACTAGTCTCCCCCCCCCCCCCCCGTACCGCGTGTTGATGACCTGGGGCATGACTTGGCTATCCCTCAACACTACCATCACTAGTCTACCCCCCCCCGTACCACGTGTTGATGACCTGGGGCATGACTTGGCTATCCCTCAACACTACCATCACTAGTCTACCCCCCCCCGTACCGCGTGTTGATGACCTGGGGCATGACTCGGCTATCCCTCAACACTACCACTAGTCTACCCCCCCCCCCCCCCGTACCGCGTGTTGATGACCTGGGGCATGACTTGGCTATCCCTCAACACTACCATCACTAGTCTACCCCCCCCCCCGTACCGCGTGTTGATGACCTCGGACAGCAGCGAGGTGGCGACGGACGCCTGAAGGGCGTTCTTGCGCTTGATGAGCTTGTGGCGGCGGCTGGGCGCGTCGTACTCCACTTGAATGCCAAACAGCTTCATCGCCTGCAGCTGTTCCTCTGGTGAGGGAGGAGGGAAGGGAACGGTGGTAAAACGGGTGAGGGTGAAAGTGGAGGGGGGAGGGAGGAGAGAAGGGAATGATGGCGAAAGAGGGGAGGGTGAAAGAGGGGGGAGGAGAGAAGGGAGTGAGGGTGAAAGAGGGGAGGGTGAAAGAGGGGGGAGGAGAGAAGGGAATGATGGTAAAAGAGGGGAGGGTGAAAGAGGGGGGAGGAGAGAAGGGAATGAGGGTGAAAGAGGGGGGAGGAGAGAAGGGAATGGTGGTGAAAGAGGGGAGGGTGAAAGAGGGGGGAGGAGAGAAGGGAATGATGGTGACAGAGGGGAGGGTGAAAGAGGGGGGAGGAGAGAAGGGAATGAGGGTGAAAGAGGGGGGAGGAGAGAAGGGAATGAGGGTGAAAGAGGGGAGGGTGAAAGAGGGGGGAGGGAGGAGGGCAGCGAATGAGGGTAACAGGGTGAAGATGGCATGACAGAAAGGGCAGGGAAACGGGTGAGAAGAGGGAGGCAACCACGATACGAGTGCCGGCAAGGGAACTAAAAAAGATATCGAAACGAAAGCAGCCCGCTGTCACAAGGGAAGTACTCCGCTTACGAGGAGAAGAGACGTCCTATCGAGGAAAGATGCTACAGCACCCACACGGTCATCAAGGATTCAACAGTGGCCCTTCTTCACTGATTGCCCCGTGGGCTAACACCGACATGAAGAGTCATGGTCGGATGCTGCACGCATCGCCTTAGTACCACACACCTGTGACCTTTACCTGTCGAGTCGGGGGGCGCCCAAGAGACGGACACGTTGAGGTGCCACGCTGTTAGCCTCTCCCTATCTACAAATAGTATCATTATTCGGGTGCGCCCTTTACCTGTCGCGTCGGGGGGCGCCCACGAGACGGACACGTTCAGGTCCCGCCCATCCTGCATGTAGCCCCAGCGGTTGGCCGCGTAGCCTGGGGGTGGATGGCAAGGTGACGGGGAGGGGATGGGAGTCGGTGCATAAGCGAGCATCGTGGGGGGGGGATGAGGGGAAATGGTTAGCTAAGTCAGCACAATCCAGCGGCTGGCCGCAAGGCCTGCTTGTTTACGAAGCAAGCACCTTGGATGGGGGCGTCAGGAAGATCCGCAGTTAAGGCACGCATGGGGGAAGAAATGGGGGGGAAATGGGGGAAAGCATGCGGGAAGAAATGGGGGAAAGCATGCGGGAAGACGGCACATCCCAGTCAGCACCATGAACTTGGCTGTGTTGCGTGTTGGCTGATGAGTGGGGGCAAGGAGGGTGTTCTGCGATGGTGGGCAGCAAAATGTATGAACGACAAAGAAAAATAGATTGAGCAACTAGCTGGCTGACATGCGGGGCAACCCAACACATTTGACAACGGCAAACCAAACTAATTGAACATGCTTTTTGAAGGGAGAAGATGATGAAGCTTTACCCAAAGATAACAGGGTGATTACATCCAGCTACTAATCCCATTCACACTCGAGAGCAAGGAAAATGCCCCCATGACCAACCTAGCTCGACAAGTGGCCTCTTGTGGAAAAGCAAGTGAAGCGACCCACCTGCCAGGTAGGCGCACGCCCGCTCGTCCGAGTCCCTGAGGAATAGCCGCTGGTGCCGCATCTCAGGGGGGAGATCCCTGCCATGCAGGAGAGGAAGAATTGGGAAGGGTGTATGGCGTGCGCGGGGGGGGGGGAGGAGAGGTATGACACGTGATGTAGAGGATCGGTGAGTACACAAGCCAGTGAGAGACTAGAACAATCGGGGGCACTGCAACGATGCCTGGGAATGACAGATGGGTTGAATGGGAGAGTAGGAGGCAACCAAGGGGGACTACCAAGGGGAAGATTGTTACGTTACGTGTATAATATACAGGTTCCACGGGCGAATGAGAGGCTACCCAGGAGAGACGACTGGAAGTTGCCAGGTGACGAGTATGGCTGCAGAAGAGCGGAATGGGAATGGCCGAGTGAGGCGGTTCACTCCAGAATGCCACACGATCATGCCACATGCACAGGAGCTTTGCCTTCGCCCCCGTGAAGGTGCCGCAGCTGCCCATACAGCCTTCTTGACAGAACTTGCTGACGACGGAACTTGCTTGCTTCGTAACAGAACGGGACACGTGCTCTCCCACTCGTCAGAACCCACCCTCCCACTCACAGGTTGATCTCCGTCCCCCCCCCCCCCCCCTTTACTTACAGGTCCAGTTTGATGGGACGCTCCCAGTGCAACCACTAACTAACAGTGCAATTTCTATACACAATACCACTATACTCAATACCCGATACACGGTTTCCCTATTCATCACTAAACACAACACACTGCAATAGCATCCACTACCTTTGCCCGCCATTCCCCCCCCCCCCCCCCCCCCCCCCCCGCCCATCCCACCTCCCCACTCACAAGTTGAGCTTGATGGGCCGCTCCTTGTGTAGGTGCCCCTCCCTCTTGATCGTGGCCGTGCCGAGATACGTGAGCAGGCACTGCTGCAGCTCTGCCTCCTCAAAGTCGCCGACCACGTTCACCTCCAGGTTCCCCTGCGTGAGGTGGTCCATGATCGCCCGCCGGACCGTCGGCAGCGTGAGTGCCGAGATCGCGTCCGGGCGCGGGTCGAGCACACGCGGGTCGTTATTGAACATGATCTGCATGAGCCGGTTCCCTGCCGCGCGCTCGAGCGACTTGGGCATGCTCCGGTAATGCGACGCGTACAGCTGCTTGGCGCGCTCAAGCGCGTCCTCCACCCAGACAGGCTCCATGAGGACCAGGTGGAGCACCTGGAACGCGGCTGCGAGCCGTCGATCCCCCACCGAGAAGTGGAAGTCCATGCACAAAAACTCCTCGTCCGCCTCCAGCACGCAGTTGACCAGCTGCGAGACGCAGAACAGCTCCACTTGCTCCCGCGAGAAGTGGCCGACCGCACCGGACTCCGACAGAGCCCGCGACCCGATCGAGACCGAGCCGCTCTCCCCCTCGGCCTCTAGGGACCGGCCGCCCGCGGCCACCATGCGCATCATGCCCCCCTGGACCTCGTTCAGTGTCTTCTTGTAGTTTACCCGGATCCCGTTCGACAGCCGCAGCTGCGAGATCCCCGTGGCCTCGTCCGTTAGCACCAAGTCCCCCGCCTCGTTCATCGGGACAAAGTGCGGCTTGACCGTCTTGTACAGCTCCGCGAGCTTCTCCTCGGGGATCAACGTGTCGGGCACCTCGACCTCGGCCTCCGCCTCGATCGGCTGTTTCAGCGCCTCGGTGATCGCGACATCGATCTCGTTGGGCGTGATCACAAACGGCTCCTCCACGCCATCGACCTCGTGAGACGCGGGCACGCAGGCGACAACCGCCGCAGGGACCGGCGCGTCCGGCAACCCGTAATCCGCGACGTATGCCAGCAGCTCCGCGGCGACTGCGTTCACCTCCTCCAGCTCGATGGTCCGTGACGCCATCGCGAGCGCCTCGTGGCCTTGCACCTGGTCCATGACGGTGTGCCCGAGCGCGTCACTCTCCATGATGAAGTCCAGGTTGTCGATGGAGGGTATAGAGTCGATCATGGCCGCGAGCTGGGCCGAGTCGGACAAGAGCGCCTCCATGTAGCGCGAGAACTCGCCGCGCGTGACGCCGAACTCCTTAAGCCGCCGCATCTCCTGGACGCCCACCGCAACCGCGCCCTTCCACTGGGACGCGTCCGAGGTGATTGTGAGTGTGGACACGGTGCAGCCCTCCCGGCCGCTGTCCGAGTGGTCCAGGTCGATGGACGTGAACGAGGGGGAGGAGGACTTGTAGCGGGTGTTCACACGAAACTGGAGCGCGGAGAGGACCACGCGGAGGATGACCACGCGCCGCAGGTCGCGCAGGGACCGGATCGGCTTCACGGGCACTTTGCAGAAGAGGGAGATGGACACCTGCTGGAGGAGCTCGTGCTGGAAGATGTAGGGGGGGCGGCGCTTGGCCACGCCGCCGCCGGTGAAGCGGGCCGCCGAGGGGGACATGAGGCGCATCTGCTCCTCCACCGCGAGCTTTGTGGCCGCCCCGGCGGCAGAGCTATTGCTGATGTTGGTGGTGGATTGGTTGCCTGATGGGTCCACGCTCCACAGGTGCATCACGGGCGGGCGCAGCTCCGCCATGCCCCGCTGGAGCAGGGGTGACGACTGCAAGTCCAACTTGCCCATGCTGGCCGCCGCGGGCGTCTGCGCCATGGAGGAGGCGGGGCCTGAGGACGCGACAGGTGTCGCGACGGCGCCACGCCGCGTGTTGGAGGGCAAGGACGACGACGGGGATGGGAGAGAGCCGTTCATGGGAGTCTGTTTCGTCGCAGAGGACGAGGAGGAGGAGACGACACCGTTGCTGGCTAGGGCGTCGTCGCCATAGGCATCGTCCAGGGTGCTCACGACTGGAGTTCGGGAGAAGATGTCACCAATCATGGCGATGACGGCATCGGCGTCGGCGAAGTCACCGACGATAAACAGCGTCGCGTTGCAGGGGTGGTACCACTTGGCGTGGAAGGCCATGAGCTCCTCGCGCGTCCAGCGCCGGATCTGGGGCTCGAGCCCGATTGGGAACCGGCACCCCAGGTTGTTCTCGCTGTGCAGTTGCTCTAACAGCTTGCAGTCGACACGGTACTCGATCGTGTTCATCATCTGGAGCTCCGATAGCACCGCCCGCCGCTCCTTCTCGATGCGCGAGGACAGGAACTGGGGCTCGAACCCGATCTCAAAGAGAGCCTCCAGGGCAACCGGGAGGAGGGACTTCCCCTCGGACGTTTCTAAGGGGGAGTGCATGTGGAAGACCGTGTGGTGGAAGTCAGTATAAGCGTTGGAGCGGGAGCCTGTGCCGAGCATTTTCTCACGCTTGCGTGACCCGAGGAAGGTCACGTGCTCGATCAGGTGCGCGAGCCCCTGCTGGTTGTCCTCCTCGTCCACGCTGCCGACATGCATCTCCAGGTGCGCCTCGAACCGGTTGGGGGGGACCGCGTTCTGGAGGACCACATAGCGGAGGCCGTTGGGGAGCATGCCCCGTCGGAGCTTCGGGTGCTGGGGAAGCTCCAGGTCGAGCAGCGCGTCCACGTCGACCTTGTCCAGCGAGCCGTTCAGCCCGAGCTTGACCCAGTCCGGCATCTCCGATTCCATCGACAGGCCCATCTCCTCGGCCTCGGGGGACGCCTCCACGCTGCTCTGGCTCGCGGTCACGCAGGCGGGGGACCACCGCGACCGGCTCGACAGGGGAGCCACCCGGCGGGCGGTCCTGAAGATGGGGATCCCGCCCAGGAAGGACGCCTTGGGCGATGGCGAGACCACGCCCATGCGTCGGCATCCGTGCGAGCGCTGCAGGCCAAATTGGCATGTTGAACAGGATGGGGCGCGCGAATCGGAGCTAACCTTGGCACACCTGGCACCGGCGGCATTGAAACCATGCGATAACCCCGCCGCCGCCTTGTATAATTGGCCTCTACCGCTACGACCCCTGCTCAATTGAAGTCTGTCCGCCTTGCACACGGACGAGAAGGCAACGCCAGGACGAGCAATACCACCGAGCTGCCCTATCGGACGCGGCAACGCGGCCACCGAACCTACCCTGCGATGAGCATGCGCCGCCGGGGAATGCTTCCTTGTCTGCTGCCCGCCTAACCCCGTGGCTCCTGTCCAGGAGACAGTATCCAGATTCGCCGCCACAGCGGCTGTAAACATGGCTAGGGATTAAAAAATCAGGGGGCCTATAGGCATAAGTGTTTTCAAAAACTGCCCGCTCAATTAGAATTTGCTAGGCCTAAACCTACGCGGCCAGCCGGGCTGGTGACATGGCCCCCATAGCTAGGCACCGCGCTAGCATTATCACGCTCTTGTGCTGCTGGCCTGCTACCTGCTGCGCTGCTGCCTGTTACTGCCTGTGGGTTTTGCTGCCACCAAAATGGCGTGGCATCTCTTTGCCACTGATGCGGGACTGACCATCGACGCGACGCCGAAACGGAAGGCAAGCGTTAGTAACAGAGATCGGCAGGCGTTCAACGTGTCCATAGTTTTAGTTGAACCATCGAAACTTTTCGTAGAAATTTCTAAATGATTGATGGCGGACCACGAGTCCACGTACGACATCCTTATCAAGCGGCCGTGCAGAGTATCAATGATATTCCAGCTTGGAGACGTGACATCTTGGTCGTGAGCGCCGAGCAGTGTTTTAGCCACGCGTACGGTGCAAGTTCCCTGACCACCAGATCAGGCTTGAATCTTGATATTTCCACCTTCATTTAGGATTCGCTGATACTCATTTCCCCTTTCACCTCTCTGGTCCATAATTGGATAATAAAATATACCCATTTCCCCGAAATATCTATCTAATCTTGATATTTCGCGGCAATCTGGACGTTGGGGGCGGCGCGGGGGTTTGGCACATTGTTGACACTTGACACTAGCAGACCTTGGACTCGGCCTTTCTGGTCCGACGGGCGGTGCACGAAGTCCATGGCACAGTACATAGCGAATTCATTGAAAATTGCCCGAGCACCGAGTTTCACGAGTGACTCTACAAATTATTTATCCCCCCCGACGTTGCTGCAGAATTCCCGTTTCAGGTCGTGCATTAACCTTCGGGATTTATACCTTGCATTTCGTGGCTGAGATAATGTCGAGCTAACAAGGATCGTGTGGATTTTTTTAGGAAGAGGCCAGCTGGCCTGAAGCTTCAGGTCAGGGAGTTGCCCGGCTTAAAACAGCAGTGGAAATGCACTATATAGATCATATTCGTAGCGCATTATAATCTCTTCTTCGCTATTGATTATATTGCCTTGGGAAAAAAAATCTTGTTAGTGAAGAATGTAAGTTGCTCCATACTATGGTTTCTTCTCGCTTTTCATACTGTGTTGGGAAAACAGGGAACGGTATATTCCTACGAGTTCTCTTGTTTTTTTTTCAGCTTCAACGTGCAAAAGATTTTCGCTGCAAGAATTGGAACTCCTGCAGACAGCTTACCGCAGTTCCGCATTGCGTTTCCTTCTTTCCAGCGTAGTTGTTCACCACTTGCTTTGCTTCGCCGTCCTCTTCACAGAAATAGCGAAGTGCGTCATGGATCGCGGGACCGTAACTGTTGCAATCCGTGTTCGTCCCCGGAACAAACGGGAAGTTGAGCTTGGCTCATCCACCGCCGTTACTGTAGTTGATCGGCAAACTCTCACGCTCCATGATGATGCTGCCGAGGCGTCACTGTTCGCATTTGATTGCGTGTTCGGGGAAACTGCAACTCAACAAGAAGGTAACGAGATTTAATGCTTTGAACGACAAAATTCCATACCAGGGTCATGCTGCGTTTAAGGTTCGCTAATTGCATACTCTCATTACTTCGAAGTGGGCTCACATATTTCAATCTTGATTCCTAAACGCCATTCCGGTCCTCTTGGTCCCGCAGTTTTCGACTACGTCGCTTCAGAAGCAGTAGAAGGTAAGAGCCTTGAATATAATTTTTCTTTTAGCAGCAGCAAACGCGAGTCCCATGCCATCGGATAACCTTTCAGATTGCAAAGTGGATTATGTGTGACTGTGAACGTTGCTGTGTCATTACGACTTTAGCTGCATTTGTAATCTACCCCAGGCAAGCTGCCTGACCTTTCAAAAGATGCTGTTGTTCAATGCCGATCCCATCTGCCCCACTGTGCCCAGCTTGTTTGGAAGGATACAATGGATCATTTTTGGCGTATGGTCAAACTGGCAGCGGGAAGACGCATTCCGCATTGGTACGTTCATTCCAGGTTTTGTGGCTGTCTTCTACTATCAGTCTTTCTTTGCTGGGCGTTCTTGACTACTTGAAATGCTGCCTCATTCGATAATCAAGATATTTTGAATTCTGCAGCTTCTAACCACATCACCTGCTATGGACACCCACACATCTACCTTTCTTGACCTGTGTGTGTGGAAGGACAGGGGGACCTCACAGTGCCCTCCCAGCTGGGAATCATTCCCAGGGCATGCTCGGCCATATTTGCTGGAGCCAAAGCCATGGCTGCTGAGAAGAATGTTGTCACGGCAATTAAACTTACTGCGGTAAGCCACAGCTCGCAGAATGGCTTTAAAATGGTGTAGCCATGGCAAATGCACGTGTAAGGCAAGTAGTTCTAGTATCAAGTGCTCATGTCAAGTTGCTGTGGTGCCTGGGAGCACCATACATGCGTTGCCAGAAAGTCCCTGCCTGTGTGCTGTTGCTTGGTTGCTGCCACTGAAGGGCTTCTTGTTACTGCTGATGCTAACTTCCTTGCTGCAATTTTCCGTGGAATTAGCTGGAAAAAAGCTTGACGTTGTGCCATGTTCCGGGTTATGACAGGTTGAAATTTACAATGAAAAGATCAAGGACCTGATGCGCCCAGAGAACGACAACCTCCAAGTGCAGGAATCGAAGAATGCTGGGGCCAATATAGTTGGGGCTGTCGAGGTGTGTGCTCCGCTGAAATTAAATTGGCATCAATATCTCACCTCCGTGCCTTTGCCACACGCTGTTATGTCAACTGTGCCAGTTTCGTTGATAAGCGGGAAAGCCTAGTGAAGCTTCCAAAAGCAGTCGTCGGCCCTTGCATGTCATCAGCTCTGCAAAAAAACATGTGTCTACATGGTAGGAATCCAAATCCAATGGTGTGGGAATTCTTGTAGCATGGTCACCTTGCGCGTTTCCCGCTGGCTTGAACCGCATGACCTGGAATCCAACATGTTGCAGTGAATATCTTGGTCCTAATCAGTGGTCAGTTGGTGTTGTGGTGTGGCAATCTGGCATACCTGCGTTGTCGAGCATGGTGTTGTTTGCATCCTTGCGTAATGGATTGTCATGGTATTTGTGGTAACCAGGCAATGCATTTCTGCTTCCTGACAGTAGCCTTCTTTGAAGCTAAATTTGCTTATGGCTGTAATCTGTATCTGGCTCAAAATGCTGTTCGCTGGCAATGGCCTGCATGGCCCCTGCATGCCCGTGCCCCCTGCAGGCCCCCGTGCAAGACAGCCAGGAGCTGTTGCAGCTCATCCGGCGGTGCACGGCCGCGCGCTCCACGAGCAGCACAAGTATCCTCCCGCTGGCCAAATAATATAGGAGACAATGGTTGACATTTTGTGTTTATATGTGGTGCCTTGTTATTCATTCTTGTTAGTCCCTCTTAATCAATTTTGTTTCTTTTTTGACGATCGGTCGTTTTAAATTTTCTCCGTTCCTGGGGAGGCCAGCATGCTGCAGGCTTCTTGGGTGTGCCGCAGATGAAGTGCCATTGGGAAGCTCGGTATTGTAGGGATTTTCCTTTGTATGGGTGGGCTGGATGGGTAGGAGGGTGAGGAGAATAGAAAGTTGTCATAGGTCTATGAGTGGGCTCTATGTGAATGGGCGTCAGTTCTCTTGGACATGCAGCGGCATTGCATGTCCGCAGTAGGGGTAAAAAGTTCTCTTGAAACTCAAGCAGTACACACTGCCTAAATTTAGTTACCTTAAGTTGCCTAAATTTAATATAAAATCTAGTGTGGGAAACCATGTCCCAAGCCATATCTTGGTGCATATCTTTCGTCAAAATGATGTTTATTTATAGCCGGTTTTCCCTTGACCAGCCCATCTTGCTTGGCCACACTGATGGTGCCATGTACATCAAAATTCTCCAAGTGTAGACATGAATGCCAAGAGCAGCCGCTCGCACGTCATCTTCATCATCATGTGCCAGGCCATCAACCGCAACGACGGCATGGTGACCACGGGGCGGCTCTACATGGTGGATCTGGCAGGGAGTGAGAAGGTAAGGCATGCCAGATTGAGAAGAAAAAGTGAGTTGCCATTATTACTATGATTATTGGTTTACCTATTTTTTATATATTATTCTTAAATAGAGCAACTGGGCCCCTGCCTGGGGGATACCCTGCCATTCTTTTTCGATTTTACTTCCACATACTGCCTGGCATCTGGCTCTGACAAGACAATATAAAGTTTATGAGACCCCAAACTTTGTGGCCATTTTTGCGTGGCCGAGCAAGCAAGCTTGGGGCCTGCTACTGTGCAGCGGCAAGGATGGTCAGCGACCCTACGTTGTAAAGGGCGCAAAGCATTCCCAAGTGAGCTCCATCATGTCCAAACGGAGTCATCTGAAGCTACTGGATGTTAATGGCCTTCAAATCAACCTCGATTAATGAGCAGGAAACATTTGCAATCTCTTTCAACCATTAAAATGCTATATGCCTGCTCCTTCGGATACTGCCCTGCGCTTGGCCACTGCCCGTGGGTCCCCAGTGCAAGAAGACAGGCGCGAAAGGCAGCACGTTGCTGGAGGCCACCAACATCAACCAGAGTCTATCCGCACTCGGGAACGTGATCTCAGGGCTGTCGGATGGTGGGTACTGGGTGGTGGATGGGGTAGGTTATACTGTAGCACATATGTGATGGATGCGGCAAACCACCAACATCAACCAGAGTCTATCTGCTTATGAGAACGTTATCTCGGGGTTATCCGGCGGTGAGTCATTGCCCCGTGCCTTATAGGTGCTCCCAAACAGGTGGGAAGTTTAGAAGGGACGTTCATCCTGATCGTACTTCCCAACGACATGCCATGGCAGCCCGAGTAGAGTATTGTTTGCTTGATAAATGCCTTTTGAATGACTCTGCTCGTGAAAGGGTCAATAATAGAAGCGGAGCTAGCGCCATCAGGCCAGCATGTCCATGCAGTCCATCAGATGGCAAGTTTGCTGGTAGCCAGCAATGCAACTTTGCTAGTAGCCCGTGATATAAGGCAGGTGATAATACTTTGGCCATGTTGCATGTCATTGATGGCTTCCAGTGCCAGGTATCAAGTGATCACATGGTAGCATATGATAGGATATGGCAGCACATGCGTTTCTCTGGCATATAGATGAGTTTTGGGCATTGCTAACACCTGGACGGTGCTTGTGATCAATGACTTGTTCATGTTTGCTGTCTCAGGTCGCAGCACACATATCCCATACAGGGACTCCAAGCTGACAAGGTCAGTTGAATCTTGGTTAAGATGGGCATAGAGTATATGAACGAGCTTTTTTTTTTTTTTTTTTTTTTTTAAGCTAGAATAGCTAGTCATTTGTTAGTTGCACATAGGCAGATGTGCGTAGTGCTGCAGAAGTGACGTTATGAAGTCTTAGTCCTGTTGGGTTTGGGTAGCAAGTCCAGTTTGGTTTGGCTTGTCAGCTACCTCATTGCAAGCACTGCTTCCGTGCCTGCTGCTTTGTCTATTCTCGTATTTACTTGCGGAAGGATAGCCTGCTGTTTTGCTCATGATGAGAAGTGGCTTTGTTGAGAAAGTAATCAACGGAATGGGCCATATGATGCATGATATGGACTCGACACCCTAAGGCCAGGTGCTTTGAGACTAGCCGACATTCCAATATTACAATTTTACACGCAACGTCAAAGTGATTGAATAGTATGCTAATTATACGCAGGAGAATGCTTGGTCTCTGCCCTGCGTGTGCTACCCAGCAGCTAGGACGACTCCTTTGTCTGCTTTTCTAACCTTGTGTTTTTCATGCACGTTGTCTTCCTGCTTACTGAATTTTCACCGTGCAGGTGTCTCCAGCAGTCCCTGGTGAGTATGGCGATTAAGAGATGTATGGTATTCTGGGTTCATGGGCATTGAAACCGAAATTATGACGTGCATTTCAAGTATGAGCTGGCATCTGCACAGTTCACCAGCAATTTCGGTAAAGTGGTGGACTTTTTACTCAATATATGCCCTTGGGTCAGCGCTCGGCATCTCTTTCAGGCATGGACGGGGACATATTCATGAATGGTCCTATATAGGAATACCCATTTCATTATGTGCATAATGTTTCATTGATGTGAACGTTGTTTTCTATAGACTTGCTGTTGACAAGCGTATAGCCTTGTCGAATGTCAACGATGTAAAAAAACAACACCAAATTGGGATATGGTGGGGGGCACGTACTTGCTGTCTATATCTGCATGGGCTGGAAATCAGTGTTTGGGTCAATGATGCTATTTCCAGGAAAATTCATCAGCATCTTTCAATGTCCCATGCATGTCCTTGCCTTTCTGAAAATGCAGAGTCGGCGAATGCATGAGTCTGACCCTGTTTCCTGGATCCCAGAACGTAGCTTAAGTTTTTTTGTGTGTGACAGCTGCTCTTGTATCATTGTGCCATGTTATCTCACATGACATGCATTATTGTTGCCTCGCATTTCTTCCTCATTTTCCCCCTCACGTTCCATAGGCCCTTGCCATTCTTCCTTCGTTTCTTTGCGTGTTCCTCACTTTTATTGTCTCTTGCTTTGGACAACGTCGCGGGGAACAGGGCGGCAACTCCAAGACCACGCTGCTGTGCTGCCTGAGCCCCAGCAGCTCAGAGGTGGCCGAGACGCTCTCCACGCTGCGCTTTGGCGCCAGGCAAGTCTCTACATCTGCTCACGTTAAACTTTAAACCCACAATCTCACTCTACAAGGGCTGGGCTGTGTGACCATCCCGAGGAACACTTGGCCACATTGTGTCCGTGCTAAACCCATGTGAACGCGGGAAAGTCTAGGTGTGATAATCTTAGTGTTTGCTGCCACTGGGGTGGCTGGTTCAGGAAGCTTGTGGTCTTGACTGCGCATTGGTATTGTGTTGGCACTGGCTAGAAATCAGTTTTAGAGACTGCGCGAAACGGGACCTTCTATCACAAGTAAATATCATTAAGGATATGACCTACTTTTCCACTACAAAACCGTGTTAGTTGGGCTAAGTGATTTGGCTTGGTCTTCATAGAAATGCCATAATGGGCTCAATTGCGGCTTGGTCTCCTGCGTCTTCATCACTTCACCCTCTGCAAACACAGCTTACCCCTACTTGTTCTGAATTCAATGCCCACATGCCCATAAGCGGATGAACACGAGCGACTAGTTTGAGCTGCATGAAGATCTTAAGCGCCCAGTTTGAGCTGCATGAACATCTTGAGCGCCCAGTGTGAGCTGAATGTACATCATCACAAGCAACCAGTTTGAGCTGAATGAACATCATTTTAAGCGACCAGTTTGAGCTGCATGAAGATCTTAAGCGACCAGTTTGAGCTGGATGAACATCTTAAGCGCCCAGTTTGATTTTGGATGAACATTATCTTAACCGTTAAGCGACCAGTTTGAGCTGGATGAACATCTTAAGCGCCCAGTTTGATTTTGGATGAACATTATCTTAACCGTTAAGCGACCAGTTTGAGCTGGATGAACATCTTAAGCATCCAGCTCAAAATAGTGGCTCGCGTTCATCCTCAACTAGTCGCTCGTGTTCATCCCCAACTAGTCGACCATGTTAATCCTCAACTAGTCGCGCGTGTTCATCCTCAACTGGTCGCTCAAGTTTGTACTTGCCCCATGTTCGCGACTGTGACCAATACCCATTGAATATCTTTCTTTGTCCTGGGTCGAGAAAAGAGAGGATGAAGGTATTGATTTGATTTGCCTATGCGTGCCCCTATCTTTTTTATTTGCCTAAGCTTGCCCCTGACTCAAATTTGACTGCCTGAGCCAGTTTCTATTTTCTTCAGTTAACTGTATCAACGTGCTTGCGTTTAGTTTTCCACTTCCTCTTGGCCAGGGCCAAGAACGTGGTGTGCAAGCCAGTGATAAATGTGGAGAAGAGCACCGAGCGGTGGCAGCAGGACCTGCAGAAGGCAGAGGAGACCATCGCGTCCCTGCAGGCGCAGGTGGTGGCGCTCCAGGCGCATATCAGCGCAGGTTAGTGAACCCCATAGGTTTCATTGTACTGTGGGCAGTTGTTATGGAACTATGATAGATCTGGGATGGTAGTGCAAACAAGCCTCTTGAGGCTGAGATGTTACTTTTGCTGATTAATGTGTAAAGAAGAAGCTTAATTTTGATAGCTTTGTTGATTAAGGTAGAGGCTCGCACGTGTTGTTCTGGCTATGTATGCCTGGGTGTTGGGCCTGCACCATGATGCAGAGAGAGTCCTCTGTGGCCTGCCCACTTGAGGCAGTGAGAGAAGCTAGGACGCCCTCCTTCCTTTTCGTTCTGTTTAGGGGTTGAGGATTCTTTTATTGGTACCACGCTTTGTGCTTTTTCCATTTATGTAATGCTTTGGAGTGAAAGAGGTTTCAGTAGCAAGTTCCATGACACCATCACAACAGCAGTCAATATCCAGACTCCAGTTCCCATTTTGCTTTTTACCAATCATCTTTACAAAGCAGGGAACTGATGGAGACCTAGAGGAGACCGGGCTGACCTGAAAAGTAGATAGGGCGTGTCACACAGGAAAACCACCCTTGAAGGAAGGAGTCCTTTGCAGTAGGTGTAGAAATGGCGATCGCCCGCTCTGACCTGAGAAAAATGAAGAGGGTTTGCGGCCACGCTTACTTAGAACTTACATATGCTCAGGTATTACTGAGGGCTGTATCTCTCGCAATCTGCTGTCTACGTCTGCGGTGCATGTTCGTCCAGGGAGCGAAGCCGAGCCCAGTGCTGATGAGGATAGCAGACTGCACTGCATCGATGCGGAAGCTCCAACCACTTCGAGGGAGGAGCAGCTTGAGCAGGTAAGGGTGCTGCACTTTCAAAGGTTTTAAGTGCGGATTGTCAGGCAGAGTGAAGCATGGGTACCTGGATTGCATGGATCGATGCCCCTAGCATGTCCATCAAGTTGCTGTGCTATTATAGTTCACTTATGTCACCATCGCTGGTTAGTAGTCGCTTAGTCGTCGTGGCTTCGTCGTCAGTCAGTAGTCAAATAAACTCAAAGCCCATTATACCAAATGTGCACGTTGGCGGCTTGGCTTCCGAGGCAAGGGTCGTCTTTGTTAGCGAGGCAAATTATCGTACATGAACCCCTAGTTTGTGAGAACTGGCTCGTCGCATAGCGCAGTCTGCTTGGTCAGGATAATGACTATGGCCATCAGAGGGGGAGCTTTCACTTTGCAAGGTGCTCATGACAATCCATGCCCTGGATGCTTCCCCAATGGTGCCTATGTGCAGGAATGTCGGGAGCTAAGGCTGTGCATGGAGAGCCTGACCGACAAGCTCGTAGAGACACCGTTCCTAGACCTGGAACTGTCTCAGGGTCCACCAGGCATCGTGGCACCCACCCCTGGTCAACTAGTCACGAGCGGTACCATGGATGACCTGATCCGGACTGTCTTGTCCATCGAGTGCCAGGAGCTGTTCTCCACGGATGTCTCCGACCTCACCGCCTCCTTCACGCACGTGTGGAGGGAGAACAAGGAACTGCGGATGCGGAACGACATGCTGACGCAGGAGGTCTGCATCTTGCACCGGCAGATGCGCAGGCAGGGCGTCACGCCTGCCCGGGCTGATGCTGTTTGCTCCCCCAGGTCTGCGGAGGCGGCGGCACGCGTGCCGGACTTTCACTTGCCAGCTGATCACCACGCTGCGGCCGACAGTAGCCAACCTGTCCAACGAGGAGACGCCAAGAAGGACGGCAGTGTTGGCATTAGCGGTGATGTGCCGAGCAAAATTGATGTAGGTGCCATGCACCTGGCCATGCTGAGAGCTGAAGAGTAACGGAAACTTGTGTGCCCGACATGTGGTTATCTGGGCAGATGCGCGGCCTTGCAGCGGGCCCATACAGTCCTAAAGGCTTTTTCCAGTGTTTACGAGGATCGACCTGGATGGATGTCCAATCTTATTAAGTTATCATCCTGTCGATCTGTTATAGCTGGATGTGCAAACAATTGTGTCGAGTCATCCAAGCACGTCCCAAATCATGAACCCTCGAGGTCATGCTATGGATGTGTATCTGGATGTATATGCATGCAAGACTATAGTAAGATCTGGATGTATATGCATGCAGCTAGTTTGCTATGCTGGCCGCATGGGCATGCAGTATGATGCCTATTGCAAGCTTGCCATGTGTCTAAGATCGACTGAAATGTTCGTGAACATCCTAGAGGCTTAGGGGCCAGCACTGATGGAAACGTTGCATGTACGCGCTGTTTTTATGGTCCACCCATGTGTTTAATCCGGCAAAGAGTACGCGTGCATGTAGGCCTGTAGCGTGGCTACCTATAGTACAATGACGGATGGAGTCGGAGTCCTTGTGGTATCTGGCTACTCAGTCATCATGCTTACATGCCGGTTGTCTCGTTGTCAAGAAATGCAACTGGTTTTATTGGCATACTACTAAATATTTTTTGCATCAGTCCGTGCCCCTGATCGATGATAAAACATGTGCATGTTTACTGCCGGCCTGCAGATCTGTCGTCAGAATATAGTATATAGTCAACAGCCCAGATGCCAGAAAGTATATGGCTCCGTGACTCCCCAACGGGAGCACGAGTTTAATTCATTCATTCATTAATTAATATATGGCCGATCGCAGTCCCCATATATTCGCAAGTCTTTGTAGTTGAACATGATTGAATTATGAGAATGCAGCCTTGGGAATGTTGCACACAGTTAATTATAATTATGAGATCCGTTGCATGGAAGTGGCACCGGCGCCATGCATGCAACGTCTGCATACATGTGCCCAGTTGACGGAAATGTACTGGTATAGTATAGTCTCTCCATGCATAGTCGTCGACTTATGCGTGTACGTACGTGCACACATACTAGCTTGATACTGCTGTAGAGAAACTGGCATGAGCCAACTTCTTTTCTGGAGGCTGGGCCAACCCACTACGTAGAGCCAAATGTCGCATGTAGGTGGAAACCCGGCCTGCAGAATTAGGGCATTTTACTGGCCCCGGTTTAGAATAGACACATTTGAACAAATTGCACGTTGTTTTCCGTTGAGCAATTTGCTTCTTTGATGCAACGTTTGATGAAATGTAATTCTGTGCAATGCACAACTTCCAGGAGACAACTCGAAGTTAGTCAAGGACTTCTACGAGTCACTTCTGGTGGTCCTGGATCAAAGTTTCACTTGCCATGTTTGAGGTTGGGTCCGCCCCGGGGTCCATGCATGGTTGCATGGCTCCATGATACCAAGCATTGTTAATTGTGCCCACATTCATTTGATCAGATTTCGGCATAATACAAGCACATCATTGCGTTTGCGCACATGACTCGATCTCTCTTCTTTTTCCAAGGCACAGCGCAGGGAAGTATACTACTTAGTTTCAGTAGCAGTTTGCTGTGTTACCCCCAATTGTGGAGATCAAACTGCATCTCCACTACAAATGCCATCACTAGCACCCGATCCCACTGGTGCAGGGTGCCCCGCTAAACAGATCCTCGTTGACACCAATAGCCCCTTCAATGGGATTATGCCACCGCAGCTCGCCTGTTCGGAAGGGTAGCATGGCGCTCCAAAATCTGCATGAAATGGAGGGACATATTAATTAATCAATTAAAAATTAATTAATTAATTAATTAATTAATTAATTAATTAATTAATTAATAGACACGTGACGGCGGACATGTTATTCGGGCAAAAAAGCAGTAAGAGGTCAAAAGTCAATACTCAATACTTTGTAGTGATACCATATTACATCCAAGAAGAAGCCGGTACTCAAGGCATTCTGAGCCAACATGAATGTATGAAACCCAAGTAGCAAGGTGCAGCAACTCACAAGAGGCAAGATTTCAGAAACAAGCACAGCAATTGAAGAAAGCAGGTCCACCGACAAGCCTTCCTCTGGGACATAAAAGATACAAATAATAGAGAGCTTCACCCCTGGACTACATATAGAAGCTTCAGCACTAGTAGACTTGGTGCAAAACCTATCGAATGCATCACTTGGAGCAGGGCATGCAAATACAGTGGCAGCGTTAGAAGGGTACAAACACGCAACCGGTGTGGACTATGTTGGCAAGTGGAATCACCTAACAACACACCATTTGTACAGGTGCAGCGGAAGGGTTTGCCACTGCCATGTCACCAACGATACCAAGGAGACAACCAGCGCAGGCCAGAAAATCGGGAGATACCTTTATTTTTGGCAGGATCATTCCTCCCTGGAACGTTCCCTTTCCTTACCTTCTTGCCACCAAAAGCATACCATCACCCACTATTCCTGCTAACCAAGCAAGCACCCGAGTAAGCACAGGCTTAAACCCCCCCCCCCTAATTTGCCCGGTCCTATTCGATCAACAGGAAAATGGGAATGGACGATGCAACTGAACGACAGCACGCACAGAATGACAAACCGCAAAAAACGTCAACCCATCAGCATCCTACACGTACCAGCAGAACAGCCAAGGGACCAAGCACTTGCTTGGACGATGTCAGGCCGCATAGTGACAGTACAACCAATAAAAACAGTTAGGTCAACAACATGAATAAATACTACTACAAGCAACAAAACAAAGCACGCGCTTGGACGACAGCCACCACCATCATCAGCAATACCCACCCACGATCCACACAACACATGCCCATAATGCACGGAAACAGAGAGAACAAAAAAAAACACCACGGGGACGATAGCGCACAGCAGAAAGGGCTTCCGAGGCTTGGGGGAGGGGGAGGGGGGCACGTAACCACTGGCACAGCAGGAGGTGGCGATGCAATAATAAGCATGACGGCAGTGGGGACGAATGATGGCTGCTAACGACATCAACTGCGAATAGGGGAACAGATGGCCCACATGCACGACCGCACGCACATGTTGACACACACGACCAATGCACGGATACAATGCCAAGAAGCGACAGAACAAGGCACCCGCTTGCACGACAGCACGCCAAGCACCTTCCCACCCATGGGTACTTATCAGTAGTCAGTAAAGCCCAAAAATAGACACCATAAACTACTAGGCTTACTACTAGGCTGACTACCAGACTTACTACTAGGCTGACTACCAGACTTACATGGAGGACAGCAGGGAAAGCACCTACCTACCCAGGGGTACTACTCGGTAGACAGTCTACTCAATACATAGGGTAGAAAACGGCAAAAAATGACCCACTTGGACGACAGCACGCGAAGCACCGCGCGCTCGGCCTCCACGTCATGCCGCGCGTCCCACCCCCGGAAATGCTGGTCCTTGAAATACTCCAAGTCCCCGACATCACGATGATTGATCGTGCCCGCCCCGACCCCATACACGTCCACGCTCCGGCACTCCCTCAGCGCGACGAGGATGCAGTACAAGCCCGTCGTGGGCACGCTGCGGTGGCGGTGCGGGTCGCCGGGGACGCCCGCCAGCATTGTCAGCGGCCGCACGCTGTCGAGCATGGCGTCCGCCGCCGCCTGCAGCCGGGGGGGCATCTTGCGCGCGACCGTGCTGGCGTCGTGGCGCGTGCAGCGGCCGCCGGGGGAGCGGGCGACGCAGGGCACCGTGTAGCCGCCTGGGACAGTAGGGGGTTACACGGGGGAGGGGGGGGGGAGGAGGGGGGGGTATATTGGGGGGTTGATAAGGGGTTAATTGATTAGGGGTTAGTTGCGGGGATCATCAGGGGTTTATTGAGGGTTTATCGGGGGGTTTATCGGAGGCACATGCTGAGTAGCTGCCTGGGAGCGCAGGGGTGCACGGAGAGGATGCAGGGGTGCATTAGGTGTCCAAGGCGGTAGGTCTCAAAAGAGATTGGCATGAGACTTTGCCACATAGTTGGGCGAGTTCTTGGGCATAGTTGTCGGACAGGTTGCGCGGAAGATTGATTCAACATTTGTCGGTGGCGATGGTCAGCAGAAGAAGGTAGCTTTGTTTAAAAGATCAGGAGACAGTATGTGCACATGTGCAGGGTGGGGAGAAGGGGGGCGGGGGAATCTGCATGAGCTCCCAACAAGGGGCAGGGTTGCTGCAGGCATGTAAAAGTGGCATCTTCAGGAGGGGGCAGCAGGTTGTGTGGGACATGAGAGCTACACAGCATAGCGGTCACCTATGACGGTCACCAACAATATGCCGACCAAGCGCGGGCACCAACTAGGATAAGGCATACTGCGCGGGAATGCATAACACATATCCTGATTCGCGTACTGATATAATGTCGCAACCGGTAGCCGTCTTGGAAGCTCTACACGCAGCCGGAGTCAAGGTCATCGACCGGGCCCGGGCTCACGCCAAATCCCGGGAATATAAGGCGGACAAGAAGAGCAAGGGCACGGAATTCAACGAGAAGGCTAGGGCAGACCAGCAGGCACGGCGAGATAGGCTGAAGGCGGGGTGTGTGGCGGGGGATCCCATCTCCCTAGCCAAGCGCAACGCAGACAATGCTAGGCAGCGCAGGAACTATAATAAAGGCGACCTGTACGTGGACGCGCTTGGCTAGGGAGATGGGATCCCCCGCCACACACCCCGCCTTCAGCCTATCTCGCCGTGCCTGCTGGTCTGCCCTAGCCTTCTCGTTGAATTCCGTGCCCTTGCTCTTCTTGTCCGCCTTATATTCCCGGGATTTGGCGTGAGCCCGGGCCCGGTCGATGACCTTGACTCCGGCTGCGTGTAGAGCTTCCAAGTCGGCTACCGGCTGCGACATTATATCAGTACGTGAATCAGGATATGAGCACTGTTCACACGAATCACGATAAAGCGACCAATACAACCCAAAAGCGTGCAATTGCGACCACACTCAAGCAGAGAAATTGCCCAGTAATGCAATAAATTCCGCGCTTTCATCAGGATAACACAGGTCGGACGAGCGCAATGGTTTATTAAAATGCTTTACCACGGGGTGGACCGTTGCGGCGGGTGCCTGGACACGAGAATTCCGCCGCAACGGTCCACCCCGCAATCCGTGCTGACCAGCACGTGGCCGCTCGCCATGTACCAACCTACGATGAGCCCGACGACAAGAAAACCGGGCTGGGAGCACATAACACCGCTCTACGCGTGCAGAGAAAGGAGGGACGGAGCGGGCAATAAGGCTGCTGCGCGCCCTACAACCACCATGGGCTGCGTGCCCACCTAATTGTTGCAGATGCGATATTATCTGCGTTTCTTGCCGTCAAAGCCCGACTCTTAGGGCGTTGCCAGCCGATGGGTAGGTCCTATTTTCTAGCTATAAACTGCGTCACAGCTCGAGGACGTCGTCGATTAAGGTCGCCTATACTGCGTGATGGCGTCCTACGACTGCGCTCTCCGGGCAGCAGGTCGTCTTGGTGCAGATCACCGATTCACGTCAGGTGATATCCCACGAGGCCCTGCCAACGCTCTGTACGAGCTATGGTGGCCCTAGACGAAACCTCCGATACCAGTGTTACAAGCCGCACCAGCGACTCCGAAAGATTCTAGTCTAGCGTGAGTTACGCCTGTGTGGACCCGGAATCTGCTATCCGCGAGGACTACGGGAATGTAGCCCTGAATTCTAGCTAGTGAGCGGAAATACTAGCTAGGCCCTGAATGCACAACTAGATAAATTGTGCATTTACATGGGCTGCACAAAGGGCATTAGTGCAGCCCAGATGTGACCCCTGGTTTGGCAGACGAGTTTTACTCAAGTCGATTTCATTCCAAACCAAAGATGCGGAAGCCATTGCCCCCTACAACATTTGTCCTAGGCTGTGCGACGTCAGCGGGCCAGCTGTGGGCCGGACCTCTAGTGTCGCAACCCCTACGCAATAATAGCCATAGATTTACGCATGGTATCCGCCAGTCTGGCACCCCAGCTAGTACCTGGTAGTCCCGGGTGCAGACCAATAAACACACCAAACCGAAGGTAAAGCCCCGGGTACCTGGGCCGACTGATGGAATAACTCGGCCAAGTCCCTGAATCTAACATAATTACTATCGAAAGTCTCAAACGATCTCAAAATGACTTTCGACTGACCAAACTAATTTATTTTAGGAATTGTTACGCCCAAACACGGGTTAGGGCCGTAACACCAAGGGCTTTTATTCGGCGATACCTTCCGTGTTAGTCGACGACAACAAGTTTACATTACGGCTCAATGTCTTCGACTTGAGTTGAGATAAGTTGAGTTCCTCCTAGATGTCTCTGAACACTGCACGCTCAACTCGATTTGTTCACTCTGCAAGTGTTCGTTGTGTCAGGTACGTCCGTCAGCTTTCTCGCTTTTTGCCAGCAAGTTACCACCCAATACCCCTTGAATCGGTCCGCTCCTTGCCAGTTTCCCTAATCCGTTCCAAACACCTAGGCCAATGTCATTTTTGGCTCGCTCCGACGCTCAGCTACTCGCGAAAGAATTACCGTTTTACCGTTACGTACGTTACGAGCGGAACCACGTATTTCCGCCAAAAAATGGTCGTGGTTTGTTTGGTTCCCGTCTGACAACAAAAGTTTGGCCCAATGGACACAAATGGGACAAACTTTGTCGCGCAACCAGTGGACGCAACCAAGCCAACTTCACGCATGTAAGGGAACCCCTACGGTTGACCCCCAAATCGCGGTCGCCGCGAAACGCTACTCGCATGCGGCAACAGTTTGCGGAAGGCTTTGTGCAAACTTTTCGCATTTAAAATCGTAGTATATACAGCAATAGTTTTGTCAATCCGGCCCAGATGTCTTTTGAAACCGGATTTGTTTTGAAGAGGCACGTGTTTTGCCCTTGGGCGCTGAGAAGCCAAGTACTGAGAAGCCAAGTGCTCAGTGCAAGATCCAAGAGCTAAGAGCCAAGATCCTAGATCCTAGAGCCTAGAGCCTAGAGCCTAGAGCCTAGAGCCTAGAGCCTAGAGCCTAGAGCCTAGAGCCTAGAGCCTAGAGCCTAGAGCCTAGAGCCTAGAGCCTAGAGCCTAGAGCCTAGAGCCTAGAGCCTAGAGCCTAGAGCCTAGAGCCTAGAGCCTAGAGCCTAGAGCCTAGAGCCTAGAGCCTAGAGCCTAGAGCCTAGAGCCTAGAGCCTAGAGCCTAGAGCCTAAAGCCAAGAAGCCAAGGGCATAGAGCCAAGAAGCCAGAGTCCAAGCCCGAACGTCACACATTTCCAGCCGGCTTTCGTTTTCAGCCGGTTATTGCTACCCCGTCAATGGCAAAAGCATCGGTTCAGGGTTTTATTGCTCAGCCCCATGTCCAAAAGCCCACATTCGGTTATTGCTCAACCCTTCTAAAAAGCACACGTGTGGCTCTTGCTCAACTGTTTGAACGCATAGCGAGGGCCGCCTTGTTTCGCGCGGTGGTACCTTTGTGCCCATGCACCTCTCCTTTACGTTCCAATGTTTGCGACATTGGTTCGCCATGGCACGGCTTCCCGGTAAGGGGGGTTGCTAGGGTCTTTGTAAATTGTACCCGGCAAGCCCTACCTAAGCTCAGAGGGGTTAACACGATTAGGATCATACCATAGTGGTGGCTAGTTCAGCTAGGGGGGCGTCAAGGGAAAATGTTACCCTGTGTGCACAACTACCTGTTTACATTTTAAATATCTGGCCATCATGTTGTAAACGGAGGTTGCGTCGCTACTTATCGCACCCGCCTGCCGTCTTTCTGGCCATAATTAAAGAGGCTAGGTAGGGCTTGCCGTGAGCTTTCCGGCACAATTTATAGCACTGAAAATAGTGCAGCATAGCAAAAGTTATAGCATGCCGAAGTTATAATTTCCGGCACAGTACTTTGCGCAATTCAGGTGCCGATGGTACCTTCCACGGCCCAAGGTTTCGTGTTTAATATTGCGTCTGACATGAAGTACGATATGCACCGCACATGATGCGCTGGCATATAGTTTGCTAGCCATAATGTTAGCTAAGTCGATAGAAAGACAGTTGGACTGTACGATTATGAAGTTAGTCGTTAAGTTGCTGTTTTGTGAGTAGCCGACATGAGTGGCATAAATGCAAGCCACAATGTGCGTTGCAGTCCCTCAGCTAGCATGGTGCCTGACCCAACGGCAAGGGAAAACGGACATGGCTATGGTCCCTATACGCGTTATCATTCAATAAATAAGAGCTCATGTTCATTTTAACATCTCGAGTAACGCATGATAGGTTTTACACAACGTGGCACCCCCTGATACATACATGAAAGTAGTATTATTTTAGAATGAATGGTTTAGCCCGTGACTAATATACCTTTGTGGTCGGTCTTGCCCCCCACATTGATGCGCCCCCCCCTGACGCATACATACAGGAAATACTAGCCACAGAGTAAATAATAGTTTAGTCCTGTCCTTCATCGACATACCTTCGTCATCCGTCTCCCCCACCACAATGATGCGGGGCCCCTGCCGCGCCGCGGGCCCCTTGAGCCGCTCCGGGTTGGTCTTCATGTGGACCCGGAACTTCTCCGGGTTGATGCACATGGTGTGCGTGCGGCGGCCCACGTCGGTAGCGTAGCCCTCGATCTGGGGGGGCGGGGATCAAGAATAGGTTTCGATCAGATCAAAAAATAGATTCCAAGGAAGATGGTAGTGGAAGGCAGAACGAAATGCGGATGGGGGAATAATGCGGAATCTGTGTGAAAGGAGATAGAGAGAAGACTGGTAGCCGTGTATAGAGTTCTGGTCTACAACAACGCCGGTATGCTGCATTAGATTAAGTTAGGTATACTGAATTGGATCAAGGTATAATAATAACAATAATAATACTAGTAGTAATAATAGGTATAATTGGCAGACACCATGGCTGTGTACCACCTGCAGGTTGTAGCTCAGAATGTATTACAAACCATATGCCCCCTCTCAGGGCTATGTGTTACGTAAGCTCCCAACGGAGTTATGCTCTTAATTATTGGCTGTGCACCAGGCTTAGCCACATAGTGCAGGGAGCACTCTGCGTAAATACTAGAAGGGGCAAGCCGTAGATGCCACATAGGGAGTTATATAGCGTAGGGGCCCACTACAATAGAACAGGGGATGGGCCAGAATTGGTGTGCCAGAATCAACAAACGGTAAGAGCCTATTTCAAGGGGAATGTAATGCAAGCAGTCGATATAATAAGCTGGCAAGTTTCTTCCAGGAGACCTCGAGGAGGCAACGCAACTAACAACGTGGACTCTGCATGGCCATAGACGCAGTCATCTGGTTGAACTAACCGTTGCAGACACTAGAACGGAAATAGCGCCACACATTCGAAAGCGTGTTCCCCCCCGCTGAATTGGGCAGTTGTTATGAGCTTATGAAAATGTGGTTGTGCCTGCCCAAGAGAGCTGCCTTGGTGCAAAACTGCCACTTGCTGCAGCTGCAGGACAACGATATGATAGGCAGTTACTTACGGGAGCGAAATTCATCCTGTAGACCACGGCAGCGGAGTCGATGAGATGCCCCAGGCTGCTGTTCCGCATGGACGAGTCATTACCCACAACACTGCAGTTGTGGTATCTGAAATGCATGTCGATCCACGTCGGTAGGGGCGCATGACCGGATAGTAGAAAGCGCCCCGTTGCTACCAGGAATGTTGCGAGAGCAAAAAAATAGGCACACCTACGTTGACGCTCTTTGAGCTTCAGCTTTAAATTTAGCTGCCTCATCCGCGTACGAGGCTCGAAGTAAATCCCCCGCCAGATGAGTAGGCTTTGCTTGTGTCACTCAGTTTGCTTTACAGATGAGAACATCGCTTGTCCGCCAGTCGGATATGAAGCGAGGCTACACGACACTGAGTTGGCCGTCCAGAATGTCAACCTGCCCCCTTCTCGTGCATTTCTAGCTAAACGACACAGATCCAGCTAACTGGCAATGCCACATGGACGCAGGGGAAAGGCCACAGGATGTCCGAATTCCTGCCTGGCAGGCATGGTGTAATTGCAGGTTGCAAGAAAAGTGTCTCGCCACCTGGTGCGATATTTGCCATCGTAGGGGGGTTACCAACCTGTTGTTCTCCTAGTAAAATCCCCACGGTTGGCTAGTGTGCAAGCCACATTTTTAGATATCCATGGCGTAGTTTAGATATCCGACGGCTACTCTCCTTCCTTTATAATATTTTCCTTTTCTGCATTGCATGGTCACTCCATTTCCCGGGCACTAAAGCACTTGTCGACATCACTGGTGTCAGTAGCTGTTATCACGAAAGTAATAGCCCTGCTGGCCCTGCGATAGATTTCCCTTGCGTGCGTAATAAAAACTTCACGTGCGAATAATGAAATTATTAAGCAATCCACTCCGGTCTCCACACTACTGCGCTACTGTTACAGGGTTGTTGTTGTACATGTTGTGTCCCACGCCGCACACGAGCAGCAGAGATTCATTCTTATGGTACTGTGTAGTGGCCGAGTGATTCCCGTCGGTCTTTCATATGTATTTGACTAGTGCCCGAGTGTACAGGGTGTCAGACTCTTACTGTACTGTGCAATTCCTAGGATCACAACAGATCGGAATTCGCACCCTTGTACGATGCAGGATCCAAATCTTATCCCTGGTGACTTCGTACTAGTAATGTGATACTTCGTGATAATTTTCACTATTGTGAACTTATTTGATTGGTTGCAATTCTGATCACGTTTATTGATTCCAGCGTTCCCGGCAGACGTCCATCTGGCATCTTGTCGGGTCACTACTCAAGCCGCATTCTGCGAGTGTACAGTAAAACTCTCTCTTCCAGACGACCGGTTACAGAAGCTGATGACAGCCGAGTGAGCCGACTGCTGCCCTAATAATTGCCGTCACGGTAGCTAGTCTACTTCATTATATTAACATGCCCGCCGTGAACACATAGCGAGACCCGCAGGAATCTGTGGTCTGTGTTGATAGCGTGCAGGCAAAAAGGCAGGAAAATCACTGCACCTGAATATTGCAGCTGGGCACAAGACCACACGAGGTTCGCCGGCTCAATACTAACATTGACATCAATTGTTTGTAGGGGATACCAAGCATACCGAACTCGTTAGACGGTTGCAGGAGTGTTTGCCTTCTAGCAGCTCAAGCTGCAGGCGATTTTTGACGGAAAGTCGACGCTTCTGAGCTGTGTCAGAGTCATTCCCGGGGAGCGCTGAAATTGCACACATGTGGTCACCGTTGTTCGCTCCTTGATAATGGACACTCCTGTACGTTTATAGAAACTGGCCGACACTGGCTGCCACTGGTTTCATATGTGTTTGATCTAATGTGTGCAACGTGTTGATATGTCGATGCACGCTGAGTTTGCCCTACGGGTGTCATCGCCGTGTCTTGACGCGCTTTCTCCTACCACGACGTATTTGGCATGGTCGCAACTCGCTTGTTTCTATTGATTGCTGCGCAGTTAATCGAATTCGGCTCTCTTGCTTTGGGGGAAATACAATCGGAATTAGGCGTCGACAAGCGAAACCCGGCGGCCCAGAATGTGGCAGCCATACCTGGTCAGGTACATTTGATTCAACGTCACGCCCTTGTGCCCCGTGGCAGAGTTTCACCGTTAGTAATGAAGGGAAACATTCCACGCTGCTTTTGGAACTGGACGCTCTAGTGGATTGGAAAATGGACCTTAGCTTGATGATGGCGTTTATGGATAGCATTAGGGCGGCATAACAACATTAGGGGGGTATTTCAGTTCTGACATCTCTGGCCTCTGGCCTTGAAAGCTACTTACGTAGGGGCGGACGATGGAACAAAGAAACCATTTAATGATCGGTAGTCTTCACCTTATTCTAGTGCTGTCTACCTCCTCTTTGTCATCAGTGCAGTACAGTCATTCACGCCTTAGTTGGGTTCGAGGTTTTCGAGGGGCCAACCCAACTGAAGGTGTGAGTGGCTCTACTACATTGTACTAATTTGAAATAAGTATACTAAAACATACTATTATGAACTACTTTGAACTTAGAATGCCGAAATCCTATGCGACCCAACTTAAGGCGGGAACACAACTTAAGCCAACCCAACTTAAGGCCTTCTCCACCCCATTCCCCCCCCCCCCCCCCAAGGTTCCTTTTGCACCCCTCCGTTCACCCCCTTGCATCATCCCCACTCATCCCGCCCTGTCACCTTCCCCTGTCACCGCCCCCTTTCACCCTGCCCTACCGCCCCCCTGTTACGCGCTCACCCTCCCACAACGCTGCACCCGCACGATCGTTTCGAGCCACTTCTCAACCCTGCAGGTAGCGTCCCCCGCGCCGGTGGCCAGAGGTCGAAAAACAAGGGGAGGACAGCTGGCGCGCCCCCCTTCAACGGCCACAGCCGGCCCCCCGCCAGGGCCTTCAATGGGTGCACCCACGGGGCCCGCTAGGGGGGCTCCTAAGGGGTCATCTCGACGGCCCGCCCGAGGACCCACAAATCCCCCCCCGGCCCACCAACCATCAGCACCATCACATCCCATATCAACCCCCGCCCACCAACCACCGGCAGCGGGCCAAGCCAAGCCATCACCTCAATCAGCTCCATCGGCACCGGCAGTAGCAAGGGTGGCAGCATCGACTCTGTCACCCAGCGCGCCAGCTTTCGTGCCATCCTGGGCCGCTGCAGCCTCCACCCCTGCCCCCGCCCCAGCCTCGGCCCCCGCCCCCGCCCCCGCCCCCGCCCCGCCCGCCCCCGCCCCCGCCCGCCCCCGCCCCCCCCGCCCCCGCCCCCGCCCCGCCCCCGCCCCCGCCCCGCCCCCGCCCGCCCCGCCCCCGCCCCGCCCCCGCCCCGCCCCCGCCCCCGCCCCGCCCCCGCCCCGCCCCCGCCCCGCCCCCGCCCCCGCCCCGCCCCGCCCCCGCCCCGCCCCGCCCCGCCCCCGCCCCGCCCCGTCCCCGCCCCGTCCCCGCCCCTGCCCCGCCCCGCCCCCGCCCCCGCCCCGCCCCCGCCCCCCCCCGCCCCGCCCCCACCCCACACCCGCCCCCGCCCCTGCCCTCGCCCTCGCCCCCGCCCCACCTCCACCCCAACGCCCACCCCTGCCCCGGCCCCCACCCCCGCCCCGGCCCCCGCTCTTGGCCATGTGACTTCAACGGCTGTTAATGGGGCATCTCCACGGCATCCGCCAGCCCCTGCCCCCGCCCCTGCCCCCGCCGGCGCCGGTGCCGCTGGCCCTGCATCAGCCCCTGCCCTGGCCCCCACATCAACCCCCACCGCCCCCCCCCACAGCCACTGCCCCCACATCAACCCCCACCGCCGCCCTCCCCGCGGCCCAGCCCCCAAAGCCCAAGTCCTGGGCAGCACTTCTCACACCCGCGTCGCGGCCCCAGCCCGCGGCCCCCCATGCACACGGGGGCACTGTCCACCCACCACCAGCGGCCGCACAAAGAGGGCCGCTCGCGCAGCAGCCCAGTACGGGCCACACGCAACAACCAGGCTACCCACAGCAACATCCACAGCAGCAGCAACACCAACAAGCACATCAACCGCATCCACAGCAACAACATCTACAGCAATCTTCACAGCAGCAGCAACACCTGCAGCAGCAGCAGGGGCAGCAGCAGCAGCAGCAACAACAACAACCACCACAGCAATCAGCAGCCCCGAGCGATGCCCCGTCAATTCTGGCATCCGGAGCCATGGGAGCCCCTGCCCCCGCACCTGCCCCTGCTCCTGCCCCTGCCCTTGCGCCTGCCTCGGCAGCTACTGGGGTCACTTCACAAGGCACCGAGATAGCAGCTATGGCTGCGCCCCCTCCTGCTCCCTCGGCTGCTCCGCGGATGCCAGTGGCGTATGCGATGGCGGCGGGGGCTGGGTCCCCCCGTGCCAGGCCATCGCCCCGGGAACCCGCCCATGCCGTTCTAGGCTCAGCAGGGGGTGCTCCTAACCGGCCCAGCAGTGTTGCTCCTAACCGGCCCAGCGGGGGGGGGGCTGATGGGGCTGCAGTAGCTTCGACAGGGGTTGCTCCTAACGGGAGTTCCGGTGCTCCTGCGGCCGTGGGTGGTGCGGCTGCTGCGTTGGTGACGGACGCTGGAAATGTTGCCGTTGTTGCGTCGAAGGAGGGAGCTGGGTCGGTGGAGGGAGTGAATGCGGCGGATGGCCGCCCAGGTGGGTCTTAGTGGTTTATGGATGGATTCGCTCTTGGGAGGATGCTTGGTTTGCGTGAGAGTTGCAAGAAGCGGTTAGAACGGTTCGGAGATGAAGGCAGTATGGACGCGGGGCCCACTGGATCCTGCCTTTTGCAGGAGAAGCATGGGGGTATGATGGGTAAAAGTGCTTCACGACGGACTAGGGTATGTGTCATCCTGGGGGTTGTGAAGGGCTTTCTTGTGGGCTAAGGGCACCGGTTTGGTAACACCCTGTTGGTTGCGCAGCATCTATGGCAATCCATTTAAGTTTCACTGATTGCCCTTCCCTGGTTCTGAACACAACCACTGCCTCTTGTCGCATCCCTTTGTTCATAACCACAGTTTGACATCCATCCCTTTTTTAAACATCTGTCCCTTTTATTTGCCATCCGTCCCTTTTATTTGACATTCGTTTTCTTATTTGACATCCGTCCCTTTTATTTGACATTCGTTTTCTTATTTGACATCCGTCCCTTTTATTTGACATTCGTTTTCTTATTTGCTGTCCGTCCCTTTATTTGACATGGGTTTTCTTGTTTGACATCCGTCCCTTTTATTTGACATTCGTTTCTTGTTTGACGTCCGTCCCTTTTATTTGACATTCGTTTTCTTATTTGACGTCCGTCCCCTTTGTTTGACATTCGTTTTCTTATTTGACGTCCTTCCCTTTTATTTGAGATTCGTTTTCTTATTTGCTGTCCGTCCCTTTTATTTGACATTGGTTTTCTTGTTTGACATCCGTCCCTTTTATTTGACATTCGTTTCTTATTTGACGTCCGTCCCTTTTATTTGACATTCGTTTTCTTATTTGACGTCCGTCCCCTTTATTTGACATTCGTTTTCTTATTTGACGTCCTTCCCTTTTATTTGACATTCGTTTTCTTATTTGACGTCCGTCCCTTTTACTTGTCACCCATCCCGTTTACTTGACATCCGTACGTTTTACTCGACATCCATCCATCCCTTTCATTTTGACATCTGTCCGTTGTATTTGTCACCCATCCTTCTTGTTTTGACATCCGTCCCTTTTACTTGGCATCCATTCCTTTCCCCCCCCCTTGATCTGCCCCCTTTCCCCTGACTCTCTGCCCCCCCCCTACTCTCTGTCCCCTTGTCTCCCACTCTCTGTCCCCTTGCGCCCCCCTCTCTCTCCCCTTGTCCTTGCGGGCATCTACATCCATATATCTACCCCCCGATGCCTGACACCCGCCCCTCGTTGGAACCGCAACCCCAGTCACTGTCCATTTGTCCGAGTCTGACACCCACCCCTGTGAAATCCTTGGAATCTTCCTGCGTCTGGAATCCTCCCTCTTCGGTATCATAACCCCAGCCACCGCGATCGCGCCCACAACATCAACAGCCAGCCCATCCGCACCCGGGTATCCACCGACCCAGAATACTGTGGTGGCCCCCTGGGGCGGGCACAGCGTGGCAGTTGCCGCGGCGGCGGCGGCAGCTAGCACGGATGCCAAGGCGGCGGCGCTGGTGGAGAGCTTGTATGCGTGCATGGAGGATGGGGCGCTGGGGCGCGTGCACTACAAGCCCAGGGGGTTTGTCAACGTGGGCAACTCGTGCTTCCTGAACGCGGTGCGTAGCAAACTAGTATGCCTGAACACAATTGAATATATTTTCTTTAACTGAAGTAAGAGCGGATGGGCCTGGAGGAGGGGGTGGTGATAGCCATGACGTGTGTAAGGTTCTTAAAGAAGTGGAGAGTTAGAGAAGGGGGTGGTGATAGCCATGTACCATGCTAGCAAGCCAACCCCCTTTGGTAGGGGGCTGCCTTGCAAAGCCGTAGTGATGTATATGGGGTTGTCGACGTGGGCAACTCCTGCTTTTTGAGTGCGGTGAGTCGCGAATGCCTTGATGGATGGGCCTAGAGAGGGGTTTGGCCACAAAAGCACTTCTACTGTTATCTCACAAGCATTTATACTGTTATCTCACAAGCACTTATACTGTTATCTCCCCGGAAAGAGATAGGGGACTCGCATGATGGCCGATGGACGGTCCGAGAGAAGGTTAGTCACTATGCTGTCTAGGGTACATACGTTTCAGGTACATAGGTTAAGGAATAAAATATCTCTGGCTCTTGTCATGGGTATCCTCCCCTAAACTACCTCCCCCCGGCGTCTCTAAGACCCTGCGCCACCCTGGCATGTCCCCGGCCTTTGTAATATGTTTCCTGGTCTAAAGTTGTTCGTGACCTGCCCATATTATGTCCCTTATCTCAAATACATCCCTGGCGCGGTGACTGCTGCTGTCCCTAAAGTTGTTGCTGGCCTAGAAAGTGTTTGTGACACGCCCCCACGTCCTGTCCGTGACCTTGAATACGTTCCTGTCCCTGAAATTGTTGCCGGCTGCCCCCTTGTCCTGTCCTTGTAGACGGTGCAAGCGCTGCTGGCGTGCCCCCCCTTTGTGGGGTTGCTGCAGCACCTGCGGACGCAAGCAGTTCCGGTGGGTGCGATGTCAAGACCTTATGTAGAGATGGACTGTACCCTATGTAGGGATGGACTGTACCCTATGTAGGGATAGACACTACCGTAGGTAGAGAATAGACACTATGTGTCTTTGTGGTTTGTTTGTTTGAGACGAGCTGGTCCCCTATTCGTGGTATTGAGCGTGCTTGGGAACCAACACAAAATAGACTGTGACGAGCTTGTTCCCTATTCGTGGTATTGAGCGAGCTTGGGAACGATTGTGGATGAATGCTGGTTGTGAATGCACTTATATGTAGCCATATGGTTTAGTGCACATGTTCTGTGGTTTTTTCGCCTTGGTTTCTAGAACAAACATATATATAGTAGTATGTATATATATGAGAACCCGTTTCAGAGCAAAGAGCAAACGGTTTCCTGAGACCAGTGTCAACAGTGTCATATTCGCAATGCGGGGGTACATGATTCATTTATATACAATGATCATGTTCGCATCATCGCGCCTGCTGCTGGTGACGTCACGAGCGGTGCTACTGCGGCAGTGCGTTGTGCAACACAACAGTGCGACAGTGCGTTGGCACATGTCTGGTCATAAAGTGGGCCTCGACGGCGGGTCCGTCAGCGCATGGAACACAAAGGGTAGCAACGCGACCTGAACGAGTCAGATCCTGAACAAGTTCAGATAGGAATCTGCCCACCTCTGTTTACAGGCCATCTGTTTGACGGCAGACTTGGGCCTTGCGGAATCCGAAAGGGATGGAAGGAAGAAAGTGTAGAAGCTATGAGTTGGGTTGGCCATGTAGCTGCAGCATATCAGAAAACATAAGAATGTCTAGGCTGTTACGGGGTTTAGAAGTAGGCTCACCAGGTAGTGAAGTAGTCGGTCACTCTGGTCCTAGTAACATCTTATAAACCTGAGCGATTGTACTTGATCAAACCCTCAGAATCTGCTCGCTACCTTGCCTGGCTTGTTTATCCCATGCTTTTTCTAATGATTAATTTGATCAATTTTCTCTATAGCTATCTTATTTATAAAGCTGCGTTTTGTTTTTGTGGATGCCGCTCTTGCCTGCGCAGGAGGACTGCCCCACCCTGCATGGCCTTTGTGCGCTGGCCAGCGCGTTCCAAGTGCTGTCGTCCGCATCAGCCGTCGATCGTGATGCCTCGAACAACCAAGTCCCCGGCGCCTCCACCGCCAACAGCAACACTTGCCGTGGTGCGGTTGCCAGCACCAAGCCTGGGACCCCCGACGGCGGCAGCTCAGGAAGAGGCGCCAGCCGGGGAGGAGTGGCTGCGGCATCGTCCACCCCCGGACGACCCGCCTCTGCGGCATCATCATCTGCGTCATCAGCATCATCAGCGATGACAGCACAGGGGCGGGGGGCGGGACGCCAGCAGTCAGGGAATGCGGGGGTTGCAACGGGGGCAGCGGATGGCAGGCACCGCGTGGGCCCTCCTGGCAGTGCCGCTCACCAGCTCGCGAGTGCAGGCGATGGTTACAGCTTGTCGCCGTCCTCGCAGCACCAGCGGTTGGGGCAGGACGGGCATGCGGACAGGCAGGGGTATCCATCCGGGCCCGGCGCCGCGCCAGGTGACACGATCCAGCGCGTGGAGACCGGGTTTGAGTTCACGCCCAAGATGTTCCACCACCTCACCGACGCGCTGCACCGCGCGAGCGCCGGCCAGGGTCCCAGGTGGGGCGATTGCACAGTCTTCTTGGTGTAGCGCGCCGTCTTTTTGTTATAACGATTAAGGGTTTGGGTGAGGTGCGTGCACCGTCTTTTTGGTATAATCAAATAAGGACTTTGGTGAGGGGAGGGCGCCATTTTTTTTGTGTAACTAAATAAGGACTTTGGTGAAGGGAGTGCACCGTCTTTTTGTTATAACTAAATAAGGACTTCGGTGAGGGGAGTGCGCTGTCTCTTGGTACAACTAAATCAGGGCTTAGGTGAGGGCAGTGCGCCGTCTTTTTGGTATAACAAAATAAGGAATTCGGTGAGGGAAGTGCGCCGTCTTTTTGGTATAACTAAATGAATGCAGTGCTAATAGATATAATTTGGTCATGCCTTGGTCATGCTATCAACTATATTGTACCATGGTGGGGTGTTGGCGCAATGGTCACACAGTGAGGCGTGCTTATCTTGCTACATACTGTCTGGGTGTAAGAGCCAGTGCAGCATTGTCTAGGTTTTATAGCCAGACCTCCATCCTTGTACACTTGAGTCGTGATTGTGGCGTTGGTGCCCTCTTCATCCTTGTATGATTATTCTGTGGATTATCTCTTCACAAGCTTGCACACAGCCCCGTGGTCGTTGTAGTGAATCAATGATGGCCTTCAAATGGCGGAGAGTGACAACATGGTGAATATTGTCCCCGTCTCATTGAGTTGTCCCTCTCATTTACTTCTTTTTTACAGTTACATTTGATGCTATCCTGTGGTTCCACGTCCTTGGTTTTTATCGCACCTACGTTTTCTATCCTTGACAATTCTGCAGCCAAGCAGGGCCGCCAGGCACCCGCGGCGCGACACGTGGCACGTTCGCCCACCACGCCGCAGCGCCCACGCGTCAAGAAGATGCCCAGGAGTTCCTCTCCCTCCTCCTCAACACGGCGCACGAAGAGATTCTCCGCCTGCGCAGCCGGCACCCTGGGGCCGGGGCCCGGGGTGGTGGCGGCGATGCAGCGGTGACAAGCGCAAGTGGGAGAGGAGGGGATGGCGACTGGGCGGGGTGGGATGTTGCCGGCGGTGGCCAGGGGGTGGCCAGAGGGGGCGGCAGTGCGGAGGAGGACGGAGAGTGGGAGCAGGTCATGGTGAGATCAGTCACACCATATTGTGAAGCTCATTCGCACCTTTTTATGAAAGTTCCATATTTAATGGATTACTAGGTAGGACGGCGAGTGGGAGCAGGTGATGGTCAGAAGAGTTACGTATTCCGCCTGTACAGCTTACCTTGTTGGGATGGAGCCTAGCTGGATCAATGGTGACCAGGGCCAAATTTCCCATGCCTGTTGTGTGTTACTTATGCTGCCTGTCCCCCCCCCCCCCCGCCCTCCCATTTAAACTCTCCTTATCTACCGCTCGTCTGTTCTTTACCCCAACATTCCTCACCCCAACACTCCTCATTCCAACATTCCTCACCCCAACACTCCTCATTCCAACATTCCTCACCCCAACATTCCTTACCCCAACATTCCTCACCCCAACACTCCTCATTCCAACATTCCTCACCCCAACACTCCTCATTCCAACATTCCTCACCCCAACATTCCTTACCCCAACATTCCTCACCCCAATACTCCTCATTCCAACATTCCTCACCCCAACACTCCTCATTCCAACACTCCTCATTCCAACATTCCTCACCCCAACATTCCTCATTCCAACATTCCTCACCCCAATACTCCTCATTCCAACATTCCTCACCCCAATACTCCTCATTCCAACATTCCTCACCCCAACATTCCTCATTCCAACATTCCTCACCCCAATACTCCTCATTCCAACATTCCTCACCCCAACACTCCTCATTCCAACATTCCTCACCCCAACACTCCTCACCCCAACATTCCTCACCCCAACATTCCTCACCCCAACATTCCTCACCCCAACACTCCTCATTCCAACATTCCTCACCCCAACACTCCTCATTCCAACATTCCTCACCCCAACACTCCTCATTCCAACATTCCTCACCCCAACACTCCTCATTCCAACATTCCTCACCCCAACACTCCTCATTCCAACATTCCTCACCCAAACGTTCCTCACGCAGCGCATGCGCGGTATGGCAGGAGAATGGTCGGGAGTGTGGGTGTGGGTGAGGTGCTCCCTAAGACAACGAGCCTTTGCCCACGCTATCGATAAGGGCTATACAAATATCGAAGGGCTATAGATAAGGGCTATCCAAATGTGCAGCACATATGTTACATGCAGCACTTGTACAGCACACAGACAGACTGGGCGGGGGCGAATGGAGATGTTGGGGTCTCATACCCCTCGAAACCCATTATTTTTCGTCAGGGCTGCGGCGGCAACAAGAGCTTCATTTTAACCCGTAAGGAAGCTGGAATCAACTCAGCCCTACATCCTTACTTGTGAGGCAGCTAGAATCCACTACTAGATAAATCCCTACATGCTAATCCGTATCAGCATTTTCACTTGGAAGCGGAAATCCCATCACACAAAATGTGGCTGCCTTGCGACTAGAGCAGGTCGCTTGGCTGCCAGCATGCGCTGCATGCGAGCCTTTAATCTTTATGCCTATTCGTAAGCGCACGCAATAATATTATTAGTATTAATAGTAGTATGATTAATAGTATCAATAAAAGATCAACAATATTAATATTGCTATTATTACTGTTGATGAATCGCACGGCGCGCTGCCTTGTCATGGCCTGGCCTCTTGCTTTCTCCGCGTGCATGTGCGCCTCTTGCGTGTCCGCATCATCTGTCACACTGCTTACTTCTTTACGTCATTTGTCGCTTGGCACATTTTTTGGTCGCGACGCCTATGTTTTTCCTCTTATCTTTTTTTTCCCTTCATTCCTTCTCTCTCTCTCTCTCTCTCTCTCTCTCTCTCTCTCTCTCTCTCTCTCTCTCTCTCTCTCTCTCTCTCTCTCTCTCTCTCTCTCCCCCTCCCTCTCCCGTGTCCCTGGCCCTGTGGGATTCCGTGCCCCATGGTTCGTCTTCGGGGTCTTTGTCCCCGTGGGTGTTGTGGTGGGCACTTGTTCCCATACCTTGTGCCCCCCACCAGGGCGGCGGGCGCAAGAACCTGACCGCCGTCACCCACCAGCACGAGTACGAGCACAGCATTATCTCGCGGCTCTTTGGAGGCGTCGCGCGCAGCATCGTGCGCTCGTCCGGTAATATGGGGGTAACATGGGGGTCATGTGTTATATATTCTCCCAATTGAGATATGTTCTTAATTAATGGGGGTAGTATGGGGGTGATGCGGGCGTAATGGGGGGTTCCATGGGGGTAACATGGGGAAGTATTCACGCTTTTGCAGCGCGGTTCAAGGTCTAGTCAGGAATCACATGATGGGGTGTAGGGCCAGGCCACCTACGCACGCGCGCAGCCTCATGCGGTTGCTAGGTGTGTGGGGTGGGGTCATACGTGACAGCTTGTCGTGACAGCCATCAGGGGTCCTTGTTCCTGAAGGGTCTTATGTGTAGCGCGCGGCATCGTGATCAGGCATTGTAGGGTCATCCTTTGAGTAGCATCTCCACGCAACGTGGGTAGGGTCTCCACCCATAATATGGTATAGTGAGTAGGGTCTCCATGGTATAGTGAGTAGGGTCTCCATGGTATAGTGAGTAGGGTCTCAAAACACATAAGGTGATCTATAGTACGTCGTTTGTTTTGTTGTGAGGTGGCTTTCGGCGCTGCCAGGTGTGAAAATGCCGACAACACCCTGGCGTGCCTGCAGACATGTGCGTTCACGTTATTCGTACCTCGCTTCCGCTCTTCTTTTTGGCTTGGTTGCTGGAGGGTTGATGTGCCTGTTCTTTGAAACTTTTGGTGCCTGTGGCCATATTTGCTCACTATATCTTCGGGATGTCCTTGCCTGCAATCGCCTCGCTTCGGCTTTTGCCATTGTTTGTGGCAATCACGTGGCGGCGGGCAGGTGCCAAGGCATCCGCCGTGGTGCAACCTTTCATGGTCCTACACCTGGACGTCGTCTCTGACTCGGTTAGTGGGTGTGACTATACCATCAACATTGCTTGTTATTATTATGACTATTATTATGATTATGATTATTATGATTAGTCGCCAGTGGATGTTTCTGACTCAGTAGGTGTGACTTCACCATTAGAGTATTGTTATTACTATTATTTAATTTATTTTATTACTCTGACTTGGTTAGTGGGTGTGACTTTACAGTTACTTTTATTACTATTCTTCTTTCTCCTCCTCCTCTTCTTCTTCTTCTTCTTCTTCTTCTTCTTCTTCTTCTTCTTCTTCTTCTTCTTCTTCTTCTTCTTCTTCTTCTTCTTCTTCTTCTTCTTCTTCTTCTTCTTCTTCTTCTTCTTCTTCTTCTTCTTCTTCTTCTTCTTCTTCTTCTTCTCCTCCTTCTCCTTCTTCTTCTCCTTCTCCTTCTCCTTCTTCTCCTTCTCCTTCTCCTTCTTCTTCTTCTTCTTCTTCTTCTTCTTCTTCTTCTTCTTCTTCTTCTTCTTCTTCTTCTTCTTCTTCTTCTTCTTCTTCTTCTTCTTCTTCTTCTTCTTCTTCTTCTTCTTCTTCTTCTTCTTCTTCTTCTTCTTCTTCTTCTTCTTCTTCTTCTTCTTCTTCCTCCTCCTCCTCCTCCTCCTCCTCCTCCTCCTCTTCTTCTTCCTCTTCCTCTCCTTCTTCTTCATCATCTTGTAGTTACTGTTATTATTATTATTATTATTATTAAATGTCTCGGACTCCGTTAGTGGGCGTGACTGATCTGTCAATAGCCTCTTTTTAGTACTTGCGGGTGTCCCTGTATCGGCCAGTGACTGTGGCCGCATCCACCAATGGCTGGGGCTGTCGTATTTCGCCTCCATACCTTTTCCATGCCGCCATTTTGTTGAGTTCCAATTGCCCTGGTTGCAGCTGATGCTGAGAGCTCGCTAATTGGATGTTAAGATCACTCAGCTCCCAAGAAGACCAGCATTTGATTGAATACAATAAGTGGAGCCCTGCCACAAATGCAGCAGTTAACAGTGGCCTTAAGGTTTCTCAATCCGCACGCGGAAGCAAGAAGCCTCCAGGGTGGGAGGGAGGGCAAAGAAACAATTGCGGATCATTGCCTGCCTAGCTTGCTTAAGGCATGGCCCGCCGACACACAAGCTGACATCATCCTAAATTAATTAACACCGGCATGCGTCACACACCGGCCTGAACAGTGCTGAAAAACGCCACTACAAACAGCGTGGCCACGCACCCCCAGGCTAGTGCGTTAACCGTACAGGTAGTTGTACAAGGTTCCCAAGACTGACAAACATAAAACGCGCCCATCGACCCCTTGGGCCGGTCCGAATCCACTATACAATAATTAATCACGACTCACTAAATAACCCAAATCAGCCAAAGATTCGGTAAGCAACCAGCCGACCCTACAGGTCCCCACCTAACCTCAGCTGGTGCAACCAAACACGAATCTTTGCAAGTGAAGTCGTATAAAACCTACAATTAATTTTCTCGGACCGCTAATTAATAGCCACCGACCCTTATAAACAACCGGGTCATCCAAGGAAAATTCGGGCGAGCAGGAAACCCTTTGTACAGATCGAATTAGTCAGCCCATGTCGCAGACAGCCTTCCACATCCAGGCCAAGGCATGGCGGCCTTATCTTTCCCGCATGCGTTAATTAAACTATATTCAGAGAAAACCGATTAAGATCACTCAGCTCCCAAGAAGACCAGCATTTGATTGAATACAATAAGTGGAGCCCTGCCACAAATGCAGCAGTTAACAGTGGCCTTAAGGTTTCTCAATCCGCACGCGGAAGCAAGAAGCCTCCACCCAATTACCCCCCCTGGCGCCAACCCCATTGCGCCGATTAAACTCATGACCACCGTGCGCGAAAGAGCGTGTCGCAACATCTTAAATGGCGACTCAGCCCGCGCTAGGCTATATTAACCCCCGCAGGGGCCCGCTGGTTACAATGCGACACAAGCCGGTGACCACCCCAAAAGCAAGCCCTCAAAAAGAGCCAGCATTTCGCAATTCCGGAACCGTCCAAAAAGGAAAGAGGTTTTACGACACCATAATAGACTGAGCCGCGCAGCAGGTGCTGAGACGAAAAGGAACGACAAAGGTCTGGCGTAGCCTCGCCTCCCTGAGACGCCCTCCCCAACTCGAGTCTCGCAATAGGGAAATTTCTAGCTTCGGAGCGCAACTCTCGCGCGGCTCCTATTGTCCCCAACCACCCCTCCTCGGCAGGGGCAGCTGGACAACTGACCTGCCGCCACAAAAAATATTTTATGACAAAAAAAGGTCGTTGCTGACAGGAACCTGGTTCGGGACCTTTTGAGTCCAGGTCACGTCCCACGCACCATCGCAAGGTGGCAAGCCTGCGATGTGACACTAGAGCTGTTTTAGAAACTTATAAACAGCTCCGCCGAAGCTGGCGAAACCGCCGGAGTAGCGCCCCATCCTTCGCCCATGTCAAAAAGACCCGCAGCCGGGGAAAACGACATGGGGGTAAATTTAAATTTTCTTTCCGTTGCACGACCAACTATACTATGCTTGGTCGAACAACTTAGCGGTTGTGCATGCCACCATCTGCCTCGGCTACAAGACAGATGCAACCCGCGCTAGAATGTGCAATTTTGCACAGGCGGCCATTGCCGCCATTGTCAAAGAAACAATTGCGGATCATTGCCTGCCTAGCTTGCTTAAGGCATGGCCCGCCGACACACAAGCTGACATCATCCTAAATTAATTAACACCGGCATGCGTCACACACCGGCCTGAACAGTGCTGAAAAACGCCACTACAAACAGCGTGGCCACGCACCCCCAGGCTAGTGCGTTAACCGTACAGGTAGTTGTACAAGGTTCCCAAGACTGACAAACATAAAACGCGCCCATCGACCCCTTGGGCCGGTCCGAATCCACTATACAATAATTAATCACGACTCACTAAATAACCCAAATCAGCCAAAGATTCGGTAAGCAACCAGCCGACCCTACAGGTCCCCACCTAACCTCAGCTGGTGCAACCAAACACGAATCTTTGCAAGTGAAGTCGTATAAAACCTACAATTAATTTTCTCGGACCGCTAATTAATAGCCACCGACCCTTATAAACAACCGGGTCATCCAAGGAAAATTCGGGCGAGCAGGAAACCCTTTGTACAGATCGAATTAGTCAGCCCATGTCGCAGACAGCCTTCCACATCCAGGCCAAGGCATGGCGGCCTTATCTTTCCCGCATGCGTTAATTAAACTATATTCAGAGAAAAACGATTCTTTCTCTTATGGGATGTTCTGTCTCTAATGGGACAATCGCTCTCTAATGGGATGTTCTCTGTCGAATGGGATGTCCTCTCTCGAAGGGGATTCTTGCTCTCTCATGGGATGCTATAAACCTGGCATCGTTCACACAGGTGCGCACCGTGGTAGACGCGCTGCGAAACTTCTCCGCGAAAGAGGAGCTCGACGGCTACCGGTGAGAGAGCATGAACTGGCAACAAACTGGCAACTGTGTATGGGGTGTGAGTGGTGTGTGTAGGTGGAAATAGGCAAAAGAGGAGCTCGACGGATACCGGTGAGATGGAACGTGGCCTCGGTGTGAAATGTGTGTCTGTGGTGTGCGTGGAAATAGGCAACAGTGGCGGAAACAGGCAAGAGAGGCGGAAATAGGCAACATGGGAGCTGTATTGGTGCAGGTTTCTATCTGCCTATCCATCTTCCGGAGCTCGTTGGCTGATGGCTAGCCGCTAGGCAACCTTATTGTCTTCCGTTATCCTTCCTTCTGTCACGTCCTCCATGCTCCTTCCTCTCATCCTCTCACCCATCCTTCATCTCTCATCCATCCTTCATCTCTCATCCATCCTTTATCTCTCATCCATCCTTTATCTCTCATCCATCCTTCAGGAGCTCCTCCCGCGGCTGATGACCTATTTTCCTACTTGCCTAAATCTCTCGCCTGGTCCGTTCATCGTCCTCGTCAGGAGCTCCTCGTCCCGCGGCTGATGACCTGTCTGCCTAGCTGCTATCTTATTTGCTTAGCTGCCAATATCTTCCTAAATGCTAACTTATCTGCCTATCGGCCGTAAGGCTTAGTTATCTGCCTATCTGCCTAGCTGCCAATGTCTGCCTATCTGCTAACTTGTCTGCCTATCTGCCTATATCTCTCGCTGGTCCGTTCGTCACCCTGTCAGGAGTTCCTCGTCCCGGGGCGAGACGGCGGCCTCCAAAGCGGTCAAACTGGACCAGCTTCCGCCGCTGCTCATCCTGCACATCATGCGCTTCACATACACGGACAAGGGTAGCACCAAGGTGGGGCGCTCGCCTTTTGAGAAGTGTGTAATGGTTCTATCGGTATAGATCCCATCTCCCATCGCTCATCCTGCATAGTTTG
>RPFO01000080.1:7444615-7474615 GCA_009746045.1 Mesostigma viride | reverse complement strand
CTCTTCCTCTTCCTCTTCCTCTTCCTCTTCCTCTTCCTCTTCCTCTTCCTCTTCCTCTTCCTCTTCCTCTTCCTCTTCCTCTTCCTCTTCCTCTTCCTCTTCCTCTTCCTCTTCCTCTTCCTCTTCCTCTTCCTCTTCCTCTTCCTCTTCCTCTTCCTCTTCCTCTTCCTCTTCCTCTTCCTCTTCCTCTTCCTCTTCCTCTTCCTCTTCCTCTTCCTCTTCCTCTTCCTCTTCCTCTTCCTCTTCCTCTTCCTCTTCCTCTTCCTCTTCCTCTTCCTCTTCCTCTTCCTCTTCCTCTTCCTCTTCCTCTTCCTCTTCCTCTTCCTCTTCCTCCTCCTCTTCCTCTTCCTCTTCCTCTTCCTCTTCCTCTTCCTCTTCCTCTTCCTCTTCCTCTTCCTCTTCCTCTTCCTCTTCCTCTTCCTCTTCCTCTTCCTCTTCCTCTTCCTCTTCCTCTTCCTCCTCCTTCGTAACCATTCCTGAAACATCGTAGCATTAGCGCTGGTCTTGATACCATGGACTAACATGTACCGCGTTTTCTTTGCCCTATAATTCTATCTTCCGGACCAGGTGCCCGTTGTGTTACCCTCTTCCTACTGGGATGACTGGTCGGTACCGTGGACCAGTGGACCATGATGTAACGGGCTACACTGGCGGATGTGAGGCGAATCATTTGGAACATCCGACTAGAGGCCGCGTCTAGGGGGCTTGACCCACTGTCAACCCATTTAGCATCCATGTTAATAACTTGTTACCATGCCAACCCCTTTAGCATTCATGTTGCCTAGGCCCAGATACTGTAGGAACCCCTTGGTTGATTATTAAGGGCGGAGGAGAGCGGTATGGAGATAGAGGAACCAGATACTGTAGGACCCGATACTGTAGGACCCCATCGGGCTCCGACCCCTTGGTTGATGATGAAGGGCTCATCCATCAATTGCACCCACAGTGTTGCGCCCCGGCACCATGCTGCGGATAGAGCGCTCTGTGGCCTGCCCACTTGCGGCAGTGAGAGAAGCTAGGGCGTCCTCGTTGTATGTAGGGGTTAAAGGTTTGTTTACTTTGTATTGGCACCCACGTGACGCAGTCACGTGTTAATTGATTACTTAATCCATCAGTGGGTCACGTATCAATAGGGCACTAATCAAAGGGTCACTTATCGACCGGTCATCAATCAGCGGGTCATTAGGACATGGGTCAGGTCAGTAATCAACGGGTCCTTTATCAGTACGGTACTTATCAATAATTCATCATTCCATGGGTCACTAAGCCAAAGGGGGACCTCTGTGTGCCAAGGAGTGGGTAACACGAGAGGGAAGAGGCGTGCTTTCAAGTGCTCGGCTTGGTCCCTTCAAGTGCACACGCATTTATTTGGTTTTTATTCATTCTTCTCTCTCTCTCTCTCTCTCTCTCTCTCTCTCTCTCTCTCTCTCTCTCTCTCTCTCTCTCTCTCTCTCTCTCTCTCTCTCTCTCTCTCTCTCTCTCTCTCTCTCTCTCTCTCTCTCTCTCTCTCTCCCCCCCCCCCCCCCCCCTCTCTCCCTCCCTCCCTCCCTCCCTCCCTCCCTCCCTCCCTCCCTCCCTCCTCCCTCCCTCCCTCCCTCCCTCCCTCCCTCCCTCCCTCCCTCCCTCCCTCCCTCCCTCCCTCCCTCCCTCCCTCCCTCCCTCCTCCCTCCCTCCCTCCCTCCCTCCCTCCCTCCCTCCCTCCCTCCCTCCCTCCCTCCCTCCCTTCCCGCTCACACCTGCCTGACTTGCCCCGTCGCTACCCAACGCTATCTTGCACTCACACTCAGGGCCGCGACTACCGGTTGGTCGCCACAGTGTCCCATCATGGGCGCAGTGCAGCGGGCGGTCACTACACCGCGGACACGTGGTACGCCGACCGCCAGTGGCTTCACATCGATGACAAGACCGTAACGTCAATCCCCCTCAGCCGCGTTCTCACCGGGCAGGCCTACTTGCTATTCTATGAACAGGAAACTTCATAGTTAGGGGCTGCACATTTTATGCACTCCCCACATTTATGTGGCTATGCTGAGAAAGTATTCAGTCAGAAGGAAATGCTGCCCCCTGCCCCTTGTTGCAAACGCATGCACGAAGCATGAACGTTGGCCATTTGGTTGAAAACCTTGGAGGGTACGTATTGGTGCATCATGTACCATGCAGCTGTGAAGTCAAGAGGCCTCATGCCCCTGCTAACCAGCAAGGAATGGCGCGAGTAGCTCGGGTACCACATGCACCCTATCCATACCCATTTTTTAAATGAGACAGTCGGGGTAAAATTGGCTCTTTTTTAGCAAATTTAGCAAATTAGCAAATTAGCGGAAGGCGGGGGCCGAGATTAATTAAGAGGTACCTTGAAATTAAATAAGACGCATACCTCTATCGAGATATATGTTCGGAGGCGAATTTCTATTGGCGTTAATTTGTACTATTGTACGACAGCTGTCAAGGGTGACGGCATGTACTGAAATCGCGGATACTTTCTAGATCGATTGCGCATTCGACGGTTAAAAGGCAGAGCTGCGGTTGAAAGTACAGTACGTGGGGGGGACGGTGTTACAACGGCCGGGGGGGGACGCAGTTATGGGGGGGGGGACGGTGTTACAACGGGGGGGGAACGCACTTATGGGGGGGGGGAACGGTGTTATCGGGGAAATGGACCAAAGAGGTGAGAGGGGAAATGAGTATCAGCGAATCGTTAATGGGGGGAACGGTGTTACACCGGGGGGAGTCGCAGTTGTCAGTTTCAAACCGAATATCTATTGGACCGTAGTTCTAGGAAATTGTAGATGGCGATTAGTTCGGCACTTCCGGGCGTCAGGCCCAGTAAGGTCCAGGTGGAAGTTTAGACACCTTGCAATCACAGAATAGCGGTTACAGGGATATTATTTAATGGAAATGGCCGACACGTTGGAAACTGATTGCGGTTACAAACCTTACGTCGTGTGTGATTGGCTGGATACTAACGGGGCACGAAGACCAAAGGCAGAAGGAGCGGCCACGCGTCACGATTCGTGTGATTGACAGGATACACGCGAATATAGGTGTGTGAACGAAGGGACAAAAAGAAAACGAAAGGCCGACACCATGGCGGCGATGAAAAATCTGGTGCAACAAGACCTCTTCAAGGACCTCGTTGGAAAAGTAAACAAGCAGCGAGTCGACTTAACTAACGCCATCAGGGACAAAAAGCTTAATCTGGACCGTGCCAACGAAGGAGTACAAGTACAAACAAAGAATGTAAATGCGGCTAAGGCAAGGTATCATGAACTCAAGACAAGGGAGGAAAAGCTCTGCGAGGAGAAAGTGAAAAAGGCGTACGAGACAACCGTAGAACCCCAACTCAAGACGCTAGAGCGGCTGAAAGTCGCGTTATGCAAAAAGGAACAACTGTGGGAGGGGGTGGTCAAACATGCAACAAATGAGGTGCTGTCGACACTTGAGACAATAGGGCCCCTTCTCTCCAACGCAATCAATAAAGGGGCAGCGGTGGATAGCGTGGATCTGACGGGGTCCCAGGCGGACGAGGATGAATTATTGAACTCCGTTTTGTCTGCTGCCGGCAAGCTTGCTGGGGGGTCATCTGTAACCCCATCATCATCAACACAAACGTCCACAAAACAACATGGCCAAGACCAAAACGCCGGCAAGTCGCCCTGGCCCGGCAAGGGGACTAAACGATCCCTCGATTTTGACGAACGCAATGAGGAAACGCCTGCTTTTGAGCCGTCGCCAGATGACGACCCCGTCCATGACGACCACGCCGGCCCAGCACCCGCCAACGACGCCGGACCACCTAGTTCATCCCAAAGAACGGGACTCGATGGATCCAGCACATGCGAACCTCCAGATTCTTGAGGACGACGTTGTGCCTGAGTTAAACTGTGAAACAAGGCACCGGCGGCGCGGGCGGCATGCTATTTTAGACGATGCCTCCGAGGATGACGATGAAAACAATGTCGACAAGGAAGACGAACCAGAAGCAGAGCAAGAAGAGGATGAAGAAGTGGCAGAAGAGGAGGAAGGGGATGAGGTTGACGAAGAGGATCCCCCTCCACGTCGGGCAAAAAGATGTAAATTCATAGATGATGAAGCTGGTGTTTCCGGTGATGACGAGGACAGCGATGGCGAAGGGGCCATTAAAAATCAGAATTTCATGTGCAACTGTTGCGAGCCGCCTTTCGTTGCCAGGAGCCAAGCTGGTCTCACCCGTCACGTAACATGCAAGATAAAGCGTGGACGGTAAGCCGCTGAATCCTTTCTAGGGTTTTTTTTTCCAACTTGTATTCTTGCCAAACTTGTCCACGTGAGTTTTTCTTTGAAAATTAATTATGTCTTTAAACCAATCTTGACCACAATCCTTGCAAAAAATCTGCATTTTTTTTTTTCATGTACCCTTCTCATCACAGCCAAGCAAGACAGCAACTACAAGAGCGTGAGGCTACCGCAACGGATGAGCAAGTCAACGTCGAAAAACAGCACCAAGATCAAGCACACGAAACTGACGATTACATCCCATTGCGTCAACCCAAGCGCGCACGTGGGCCTACGGCGCTAAAAAATATGACACTCCACATCTCCATTTCAGGGGGGGCTCGCGATCTTGACGATGATGAGCTTGGCAAGATAGAGGCCTTCCACCTAGCCAATGGCGGCAAGGGCATGTCAATTGTGGAGGAAGGAATACTCGAAATGCACAAGCACGTCCACATGCTCATTGACGTTGAGGCTACATCGGCCCATGCTGTGAAACTCAAGCTCAAGAAAGAACTTGGGTGGGGTGAACCAATAGATGAAAAGGGAAAACATGACAAAACCAAGCCGAGCCTTGTGGCACGCCAAGTGAAGTCCAGCCACAAATTGAATTATTCAGGGATGATAGGCTATTTGCTTAAATCGGAAGAGCAGGAGGGGTTTCAGATTTTGTATTGCCATGGCATTGATGAGGATGAGAAAGAAGAGGGGCGTATAGAATATTTATTACACGGATCCCCCACTCTCAAGGGACGGTGCTCCTTGACCGCCTACAACTTACTTGAGCGTGCGGCGGTATACTGGTTTAAGCACCACAATAGTATTAGCTTGCGTCCAAACTTGATTAAAACCCTCGCCCACATGTTCAAGACGGGGCGATACTCGCTAGATGCTAGATTTCTTGCAGGTAGGGGCCTTGATTACCCACGTGTACAAGCTGCATTCGAGATCATGGTTGAACCTAGGCTTGGTGAACATTCTTTGTCTGCTATAGCACGCGGCCTTGAAAGAGCCCTGTTTAATCCGCGTGAGCGGTACTTTGAATCAGATGATGTAGATGCAGTGTTTCCCGATGCACGCGCGGCTCAACGCCAAGAACGCGCTGCACGCACAACTGAGGACCCACCGGCCTCTGGGTATTTTGACATAGATGCCATCATCGAAGAGGTGCGTAAGCCCCTTCGTGATGATGATGAATTGACAGATGAGCAACTCCTTGACAAAGTCCTGCGTGACGAACGGAATAAGGATGCCCCAGATATGTTGTTGTCATCGGACTCCGACTCTGACATAGCATTTTATGAGTGAATTTGCTTCATATGGTATATATGATTTCCATAATTAAATTGCACTATGTTGCTTTCTTGTGATTTGGGGTTTTTGTTAATTTTGGTAATTTTGTTAATTTTGATAATTTGTAAACTGGGGACAACCTAGTCAGTAAAAAAGTAATCGGGATAATTTTTTAAAAATAAAATTAAACTCATGATAATAATCGACCATTGTGTTTATGAGAACGAAACAATGGAGCCAGCTACTGAGCTGGAGCCTGACGTCAGGCCATTGTGACTTAAAATCAAAATCAACATTGTTGAACTCAATTCTTTCAGCGATTTGTATTTTGAATATGGTCATGATGCGCTGGTTGTCTCTTTGATGATCGATGGAGTGCATAATCTGATCCGGCCAACGTCTCATTAAACAGATCTATCTAAGCAATGTGTGGATGATATATATTAAAAATATAATTACTTACAGCAGAGTGAAATCACTCAAACCAAAGCAAACGCCCAGCAATAAACCTATGTACAGAGCCATGTCAAAGCTCTATACTACGATAAGACCAATGGAAACGCCTAACGGGAGGAACCTAATAGCCCTGCTGCACCGCAAAATCAGCCCGCGTACGGCGGAGCATGATGTCAGCCATGGCCCGAGTCAGCGCCACCGACAAGCGCTGACGCCAATATGACGTCCAGGTCCGCGCCGACCATGGGGCCCGCTGGCCCTCCAGGTCCAGCCGGTCCTCCCGGAGCCGGCAACACTCCTTGAAGAAGGCGGAGGTCAGGGGCCCCATGGCCCCAAACTCCTCCAGGACAAAGGGCACCACACGATGGTGCCCGACGTCGCCGTAGGCCAGGAGCTTGGCCCGCTCCGCCCGGTCCGCCGTGTAACCTGCCGTGAGGGAGGCCCCAGCCACGTGGCTAAGAGCCAAGGGCCGCGCCACCGAAACGTCAATAAGCAGATGCCGGCCACCCCCTCAAAGTCCAGCACCACGATGTCAGGCCGGTGGTTGGGGGAATAGAAGGCAGCGCCATCCGCATCCTCGGACCGGATGTTCGCGTGGGGGAAAACCGACCGAATCATGGCGAGCACCACCGTCAGGAGGACAGTGTGCAAATACAAATACCAATTCTGATTCTGTTGGCCCCCCATGCAGGCAAGGTAGTGAGTCCCCGTGGGATCCAGCGGCTGCCCACAGCTACCACAAGGCCGCCCGGCCGGAACAAGAGGCTGCGGGGCAAATAGCTGGTGCCGGAGCGCCACCGAGTAGTGGCTGGGAGCCAAGGCGAATGGGGGGGCCATGGGAAGAGCACGAAGGTACGCCGAGCCCACACTCCGCAAGGAAAGCGAGAACAGCCACGCACGTCCCTGGGCGTTGAGGTCCGCGAAAAGAGCAATCCAATCAGCCGTGTGCAGAATACCCGCGTAGGTTTTCTGGTGTTTATCGATGACGCGAGCAGGGAATGCGGCGGGAGATTGAACGGAGGCGACCGAGGGAGTGCCGCGAGGGAGGTGGCGCTGTACCGCCTGAGCGGCACGGACGGGAGAACAGGCCTGCTGGATCTCAGCATAGGCCTCCTGGATGGCGGTGACGAAGGGCAAAGGGCTGCTGGGGTCCAGGAGGTCAGGCGCTGCCGTTGCCAAAAGGGGCAGGAGCCGGCAGCTTTCCGCCCACGACTGAGCGACGGAGCCCAAAAATGCTGCTGGGGCCAGCCGGGCGGCACGAGTCAGACCGCAGCCACCCATCCGTGCAGGCAGGGTGGCAATGCGAATAGCATGTGGCGGGAGGTCGGGGCCCGGGACCAGCTGCGCCAAGGCCGACTGGATGCGTTCGTCGTGGCCCTCGGCGGCCAGCCGGACCTGAGCCGGAAGAGCGCCCCGGAGCCAGTGAACGACGCGAGGGTGAGCGCAAAACCACAGAAGCAGACCCTTGGTCTGCGAATCATGAAGGCGCGCAATCAAGGGCAGTACCTCAGTGCGTGCCGATTGGATGATATATATACGGCCGACGTCGCTTCCCGCACGGGAACCCAGCAAGGTGACCCCCTCGGCCCCTTTCACCTGTCTGCCCCGCTGCACAAGGCTCTCCAAGGTGTCCACGCTGCGCACCCGGATGTCGTGCTCCTCGCCTATATGGACGATATCCATGCCCTTGGCCCGGCCGACGCTGTGGTTGCCGCCCTGGCTGCCCTTGAATTGGCCATGGCGGCCATCAACCTTCGGCTCACCCTCCCCAAGTGTGCAGTCTTTTCGCCCCAGGGGGACTGCTCTGGCTTCCCCGCGGCTATCCCGGGGGCATTGGCGCGGGCGCGTGGTTTCTCGTGCCTGGGCGTCCCTGTGGGTGACCCTGACTACGTCGAAGAGGAGCTCCGGGCCATGCCGTGGAACAGCGCACCCATGTCCTCGAGACTTGGGCTCCTCCTGTGGTTTTGCGCCCACCCGCGGGTGGTTCACTGGCTCCGTGGCGCTCCCCCCCACTTGGTGCGGCTTGCCGCGGAAGGCCATGACGAGCGCATTCAGGCCGCCTTGCAGGTGCTCCTCCCCGGCCCTAGCCTGCCAGCTCACTCGACATGCGCTTGGCCACCCTCCCCTGCCGCATGGGCGGGTGTGGGCTCACCCGCGCCGCCCGCCTCGCCCCCGCCGCCTTCCTTGGCTCTGTTGCTCAGGCCGGGGCGGAGATCCGCCGGTTGGTCCCCAGCGCCGTCAGCGCCATTCCCGACTTGGTCACCCCATCCCCCTTCCCCTTTGTGCAGGCTGTGCAGGATTCTTACCTCGGGATCCAGCAGGCTTGCGACCTCGTCCGCCCCGCTCAGGCCGTCCACCGTCGCCTGCCCCGGGGCACGCCCGGCGTGTCCACTGTCGTCAGCCCTAGTGTCTTCCCTGCCTGCGTTCATGAAAAACAACAAAAGACCTACGCGGGTATAGTTAACGTAAAGGATTTACGTTAGATGGATAGAGATTGTTACGCTCTTTCCAACGGCACCTTGAACGCCTCATTTGGTTAAGGAACGTAAAAGTTATGACGTTTCCTAGGCTGTGCCGACAGTACCCGGCGCGCCACTGTGGGCGCGTACGGACACAGGATGTACAAGTGTCACTTTGATAGTCCGCAGGACGTTGACAGGACTTGTACAGGACTTGATGGTCAATTGATAGGTAGGCGCACTGTAGCGCGCCAGGACCTATGAGACAATTGATGCTGACTAGTGTACGGATAGGTCCACAGGACTAGCCGTATGGACAATTGATAGATCTGCGCGCCAAAGGCGTGCCAGAGTCTGTGTAATCAATTGATTGACAGTTCAGCTGTGACAGTGCAGCTGAATACTTGGACGCGTCCCTAGTAAGCTATATGAGTGACTTGGTCACACCGGGACGCTAGTTCTTGCGTGCACGTTCTCTTGGCACTGCGACCCTGTCGTCTGTGCTGCGTGCAGTCTTGGAAGTGACGTGACTTACGTCTGTGTTTCCTGATTATTAATAAAGGCAACTTCCTGCAAGAACCATGGCGGAATTCGTGGCATTCTTACCCTCACAACTCGTATTACACGCTCTGTCAAAAAGATGCCAAATTCGGAAGAATTTCGGATTCCGGACGATGAGGAAATAGCCGCTCCGCCGGCTGGTTCTTCGTCAAGACCAACTGTGCCGTCGTGGCAACAATTGCTCGACGAAGTTACAGTTCGCTCGACGAGCTTCATCGTCAGCAGCGTGCAGCTCACGCATTGCTCGGGGATAACCCCGAGGACCCCGATTTGCCAGCACTGGTGCCGGCAATCCGCATGTTGGACCAGATTCGAAACATTTTATCGACATTTACGGTCCAGGTGCGGGGAGGTTTGCGGTCGGTGACCGAAGTCACGACTGCCATTGAGGAGTTGGACAACGTCCTCTCTTCACTCACCGGTTACCAGAGAAACCTGCAAAACTGGGCATCGCTTCGCACGGGGGGCGCGCCGGCGGTGTCAACAAATTTGTTTCAGGATCTCGCGCTGTTATCGCTGCTCACTCGCGGCGTACGCAGTCGCGAGCGCCAGGTTTTAATTAACCTGGTGGCATTTCTCGCCTCTGTGCGAGAGTGGATTCCCGCGGGGTGGGAATTATTGACGATCTTTACACATCCTCTGCGCCTCGTCGCGCGTCGGCGCGTCGCAACTTACGCGGCGGGGAGCACGCCGGTTTTAATTCATACCGGTGCAGGTCCGGAGCTGGATATGGAGGATCGTGAGTTCGTATACACGTACTGCGACTTCAGGGGCCTTGACTACTAGTCGGCCTAATTTTCTTCTGCAGTACTTGTCGACATTTTTTTGTCGAATTTCGGCGGCAATTCGCGGGGCGGCAGCGACACCGGCGCAGGCGGCAGAGGCGACACAAAAATTTTGTACATATTTTCTGCTGCTTTGTTAAGGTGTTCTTTGAATAGCTGGTAGTGCAGGATGGCTGAGGGACGCCGTAGCAAGGGTCCAGCCAGTGGGAATAATAATGGGGGTGCTGGTAGTGGAACCGCTCACGTAGATGACGTGGGGCTTACCGGAGAGATTACCAACCTTCCTCACAATAATAATAATGCACAAGCTATTCATGGCTTTGATCTTACCACACAGGGTCTTTTAATTGTCAATCAGTTGCAGCCTGTAACCTCAGACTCCAAGCCTAAGCAGGCTGAAGAGTTTGTGGAGGGATTGGAAGGGTTCCCTAGCTTGTACGGTGGTACAAATTACTATCAAATCTGGATAGGCAGTAGCACTTTTGGCAAGTGTACTGACCAGATTAAGGACCTAACCAGGGAGTGCAAAAAGGCCAATAAGGCCTGGGCACTGTACGTGGCTGAGCTGAAGGAGCTGCTGGAGGACCAACGAAAGAAGGTCGGCATCCATTGGCAGGACAAGTATCAAGGGTGGGAGGTCAAGGGGGACCTGATCCAGAACTTTCTCAACTATTGTAAGATGGTTGAGGAGGGCAGGGCTCACGGCTTTAATGTCGCTGATAACATAGCCCTAACCAACTGGCTCAAGGTTTCTGGGCTGGATAAGGCGACACGTGGCTCCTTAAAAGTCATGTGTGCCCCACACTCTACCCTGAAGGCCTACAAGGTCATCATTAAACAAGCTCTCGAGGCAGAGGAGCTGTTTGAGGGTGGAGTGCCAGCAGTGAAGGCTACCCAGGCAGGCGGGCGTACCCAGGGTGGCTCCAAGACGTCTGAGGCTGACCGAAGCCAAGGAGGGCGTAGGGGCAACCATCACAAGCGCAAGGGAGATCATTCACCTGATTCTGACAGGAGGTCACACTCCAAGTCGGTGTTCAGGCGGGTGGGTGGTCAGCCCAAGCAGGGCAACGCGTCTGACAATGGGGGCAGTGGCCAGGGCAAGTCCAAGATACAATGCTACCTGTGCAAGGGGTGGGGGCACATCAAGAAGGAGTGTCCCAGCTTCAAGAAGTCCCAGGGCCAGGGCAGCAACAAGAATAACAACAACAACAAGAAGAACAACAACAAGTCCCAGGCAGGCCAGCCTTCAAAGGGCAGTCAGCAAGAAGACAACAAGGAGCAGTGACTGTCTGAGGCAACCCCTACACACCTTAATTCACCCAAGGGGGAGGCCAGGTGCTCCAATGCAGATTTTATATCTGGGCAACAAGAGGGTGATCTCCAGGTTCAGTGTGGCCCCAGGTCACCTGGAGAGGTACAGGTTCCTATGAAGACGTCCTTGACAGCTGATGCAGCTGTAAGTATGTCTGACCCTATGCATCCTCGTGCTGGGCACGAGGGTGGACCTCTCATTTTGAGAGAAACCAATGTACAACCACAGAGGGGTGTGAAGGCCTCTGGTGGTATGCATGTGGTCCCTGCTGGCGGTCCAGGTGTTGGGCATGAGCAGGGTGACTCAGGCTCTGAGTCAGAACAGGATGGAAGTCAGCATGGTGATGCTGGACAACCTGACAGCACAGTCCTGACTGTGCCAGGGACTGCTTCCTCTGTGTACCAGGAGTTGGGTGCCCGAATCCACAACATGTTTGGGCATGCCACTTCTCTGTCAAACAACTTTGCCTTCCGTATGGGCAGGGCACCCCTTCTTAAGGCGTGTCAGCAAGCTGCCTCACGGTGTAAGTGCCAGTTGTCCTCCAACAAGCCCAGGAAATCACATGCCAAAGCTCTACCTCAGAGCATTGGTGATCTGCAGTGTGATATCCAACACATCAGGGGCATGCAACTGTTGGTGTGCGTGGACAGGTACACGAAATACAAGGTGCTGGAGCATTTACCTTCTATGAAGAACAGGTACTTGCTGGCTGCCCTGCAGAATGTAAGAGCCAAGTTTCCTACCACAAGGATCCAGGTGGACATGCAGTTTCAGCATCTCAAGGGTGATCCTACCCTTCCTGAGTTGCTGGTTACACCTAGGGAGGCTCATGGGCAGCAGGGTGCTATCGAGAGGGCAATCCAGGAGGTCAAGAAATTGATCATCTCTGAAGACTGGGTACCCTTGTCTGCACCTGCACTTGTCAGGAGTGCATGGCTGAGGAACGTGGAGCAGCAGCTGAACAGCAGGGTTAACTTCTACTATGATGGAGTTGCTGTCAGCCCAATGGGTCTATATCATGGCCTGTGCCCACCACATGTGCTGGAGGGCTGGAAACATGCTGCACATGTCACCTTTGCCAAGCTGAGGGAGAAGGACCGGGGTTGGAAGATGCTGGAGCCACAAGTGGGTCAGAAGGTCCTAGCTTGGAAGGAACCTAGCCTTTATGGCAAACGTGGTAGCTGGAGTCCTGGGGTGGTTACCCAGGTTGATGAAGCTAGCCACGCATGCTTGGTCAGCATGGAGGACGAACCAAAGCATGTACACCGGCTGAGTTGGTCATATGTCAAGCCTAACCTGATGAATGAGGGCAGTCAGGCACAAGGCTCACAGGATCTGCAGGATTTTCAGGTCCCAGGTGACATCACTGACGCAACGACCACATCTGTTGCAGGGGAATCTGTCAGCCCTGGCCAGGTTGCAGAGGTACTTGTTGAACAGGCTGCAAGGTCAACAGCTGGGGAGTCAACTGTCAAGCCCAAGGCACTAACCAAGCCCAGGGGGACAAGTTTGGCTGGATTGATTGGGGCTCTACAAAGGGCCAAGAAGCAGCCCAAGGTAGCCAAGCTCAGGTGGCATGGCAATCTGGGGCTGGACACTGCCTTAGAGGTAGACACTAATTCTCAGGTCTCCATTATTGGGACCAGGGCTGCAGCAGGGTACAGCATGTCTGAACCCAGCTATCAGTTTGTGTCTGACTTCAGTGGCGGGGTACACGTGAAGGTACTGGGTGAGGTATTCATTCCTATCCTTGGACAGGACACTGCTTTTTGTGTCTTGGAGGGCTATCAAGGACCTGCTCTTCTGGGGCAGAATTTCCTATGCCAGGATGGGGTAGTGATCACGTCCTCTCTCCTGACTAAGGAAGGGGCTGGTCAGGTCCCACTGATTAATTTCAGGACCACTCACCTATCACGTGCAGTAACCAGGACGGTTAAGCGTGTGCAAGTGTGCCAGGGGCAGGAGCCCTTGGTTGATGACCTCATACTGCCAGCTGCTAGTCATCCAAGCAGTTTGGGCATTGGTCCTCACTCACTTGCTGGACACAGCCCTATCAACTACCAAGGCCTGGTGAAGCTCATGTCCTCTCCCATTATGTGTCCCCAGGTCACACTGGGTCTGATTAAATCTGGGGAGGACTGGATCTCCAAGAAATGCGTGGAACCTGTCAATGACCTGCCTCCTGCACGACGTCTACTCAAGCTCAAGTTTGTCATCAAGATGAAGGAGGTGGACGGGGTCAAGGTACCACATGTCAGGCCAGTGCTGAATGAGTTCAAGGGTACTGGTGAGTGCACTGCTGAGGAGTTGTATACCCCTGGCATGCTGCATGATACTTGGAGGCTGCTGCTGTGTGTCTTTCTAGGCCTTCTCAACAAGGGCTTGGACTATGGCTCAGTGGTGATAGACTTCAAGAGGGCATTTCTGGAGGGTGATGCAGATGTGGCACAGGAAAAGTGGGAGGGCAAGACGCCTTTCTATGTTAGGGTGCCTGCTGTATGGAAAAGGGACATCCACACGGAGTTCCTTAAAATCCTCAAGGGCCTGGAGGGCCTGAGGTCAAGTCCAATAATCTGGAGGGAGACTCTCAACCGTTTCCTGAAGGAGCATTGCAACTTGAAGGTCTCTCCTGTAGACCCCTGTCTGTTTCTGGGGCAATGGGAAGGCCTGCCAGTGTATGCTTCGCTGCACGGGGATGACCTACATCTGATAGCTCCCACGTCGTGGCTTAAGGAGCTGATCTCCATCATTAAGTCCAAGTTTCCTCTGGGTAGGGAGCAATGGCAGGTGGAGAATGAGCCTCTGCTGTTTGTGGGCATGGAGGCCACACTGGTGAAGAAGGGAGGGGAGTGGCGTATGCTGCTGGTGGGGGGCAATGACTATCAAGAGACCCTCATTAGCAAGCTTCCTCCAACCATCACACAGGCACTGTGTCCCATGGTGAGGGGCATGGTTGCTTGGGTGGCAGGCATTTCCAGGCCAGACCTTATGGTCATAGCCAGGTTGCCTGATGACATGCTGGTGGAGCTAGGGTCTGCCAAGGTGGCTGATCAGGTCAGGGCTTCATCTGGCATTCTGTTGTCTGCAGTGGATTTATCACAACCCATTTGCATGGAGCTGTATGTGGATAGCTCAATGGACAGCAGGCAGGTCTCCAAGGTCAGGGGCAGGGCTGCAGGGCTCTTTGTGCTCAGACAGGAAGGCCTGGGGAGTTTGGTGAGCTGGTTTAGTCGCCTGCACAAACGGGTGGCTGTCAGCAGTGATGTGGCAGAATGCAGGGCTATTTGTGAAGGCATTCACACAAGCCTTTATCTGAAGGAGTTGCTTCATCAGATGACTTCTAACACTCCTTGGCCACTTCAGGTTACCACTCTTCTAAAAACAGACTCCATGGGGATGGTGCAGTTTGTGCACAGGCAGATGGCCAGAAGTAGGGACTTGGATTATCTCCTTCTTAAGGAGTTGTCCTCCTTGGCCAATATTGAGCATATCCCTGGGGTTGACAATCCTGCTGATGCTTTGACCAAGCTAGTGCAGAAGGCAGCAGTGCAATACAAGGTTCTTCAGTCTCTGATGGACCCATCTCAGCAAGCTGTCTAAGCTGGTGCATGGTTATAGGGCATTGGAGAGCAGATTGTGTGGTAGTGTCAGCATTGTGACTGGCATAATACCTGTATTTTAGTCTGTACTAAGGCTCATGGACCATGGTACACTCACTCTGATTTTAATCAGGATACAGCCAGGTTTTGGCTGGGGTTCATGCTGTTGACTACACAAGGTTGACAGGTCCATTACAGACCATGTATTCTATTTTAAAAGAAATGTATATTTGTACATACTCTCACAATGGTCTGGGAACCTTTATTCTGGGGTTTATAGGGCGGGGTTCGATTCCCTGGTATTATGTTTCTACAAGCTGGCCTGTTCAGGTGTTTGCCTGTTCAGACTTCCCTAGTTCCCCAGGGCAGGATTTAATTGTTGCCTATGTGTTTCATTTTGTCATTTGTTTGCTGTGGCAGTTTACCATCTGGCAAGTAGACGGGCGCCGTAAGACGGGCGCCAATAGACCCCTGTTGAGAGAATGACAGGCAAACTATTGTAATACGCCTTACTTTGTCAAGTGGTATTTTAATTGTCATGGATTTATTGTACTTATATTGAATATGTACTGGGTTTTATGGGATTAGTATCTGGGATTAATGTAACTCACCGCCAGAAGGTCATTGTACTGGAGGCTCTACCGAGGTGATGGGATTAATTCCTGGAGAAGACCTCATAGAATTAACCTGTATGTATTTAATTTTGTGTGCTTCTAATATCTGGTGGTACTCTGTAATGCCACTTCCATAGGTTTTCTCCATTTCTCATGAAATGGTTTTCCCTGTGGCAGATCTGTTTCTTTTCCAGTTCCTTAAAAGAAAGGGCTGGGGGAATGGCAATGGCCATTAAAGACATCTGTTCAAGCTTCAAGCTGGAGTGAAGGACATTTCAAGCTACTTCAAGGGTCCCTGGCAGGGGATGTGATCCCTAAAGAAAAGAAGGGATTGGAGTTAACGTAAAGGATTTACGTTAGATGGATAGAGATTGTTACGCTCTTTCCAACGGCACCTTGAACGCCTCATTTGGTTAAGGAACGTAAAAGTTATGACGTTTCCTAGGCTGTGCCGACAGTACCCGGCGCGCCACTGTGGGCGCGTACGGACACAGGATGTACAAGTGTCACTTTGATAGTCCGCAGGACGTTGACAGGACTTGTACAGGACTTGATGGTCAATTGATAGGTAGGCGCACTGTAGCGCGCCAGGACCTATGAGACAATTGATGCTGACTAGTGTACGGATAGGTCCACAGGACTAGCCGTATGGACAATTGATAGATCTGCGCGCCAAAGGCGTGCCAGAGTCTGTGTAATCAATTGATTGACAGTTCAGCTGTGACAGTGCAGCTGAATACTTGGACGCGTCCCTAGTAAGCTATATGAGTGACTTGGTCACACCGGGACGCTAGTTCTTGCGTGCACGTTCTCTTGGCACTGCGACCCTGTCGTCTGTGCTGCGTGCAGTCTTGGAAGTGACGTGACTTACGTCTGTGTTTCCTGATTATTAATAAAGGCAACTTCCTGCAAGAACCATGGCGGAATTCGTGGCATTCTTACCCTCACAACTGGTATACTACACTGTGCTGACTGGATGGGTCTGCATGCGAGCTTCAACGATCAGGGGAAGGCTTGGCTTCACTCCGTTTCCCTTGAGGGGAGCGTGGGGTCCGCATTCCTGCGCGCCCTCCCCATGAGCCCTTTGTTCACGCTGGTTCCGGCCCTTTACGCCATCGCTCTCCGCCACCAGCTCTTTGCCCCGCAACCTCTCATCACGGCGGGTGCGTCCTGCGGCAGCTGCGGGCTTGCTCTGGATACTACTGCCGGACGCACTACATCGCGTGCATGGGTGGCCAGCAGAACCAGAACTGGTTCCTCTATCTCCATACCGCTCTCCTCCGGGTGGTGTGTGCCATGGTTCGGTCGGTCTTTCCCCACTCCACCATCAAGTGCGAGGACGCGGATGGGGCCGCCCTCTACTCACCCAACCACCGCCCCGACATTACCATGCTTGACTACGACGGGCAGGGTTGCCACCTGCTCATCGATGTCTCCGTGGCTCGGCCGCTTTCCGGTCGCCACATCCTCCGGGCGGCTGTGGATGCCGGCGCTGCTGCCGCTGTGGCTGAGCGCGACAAGTTTGCCTCCTACGGCTATGTGGGGCCCCACCGGGTCATCCCCTTTGTCCTTGAGGAGTTCGGGGCCATGGGCCCCAAGACAGCAGAGTTTTTCCACGAGTGCTGCCAGGCGCCAGCGCCGTGCAGACCGCCTCGACCTCGAGGGTCAGACCGCCCCGTGGTCGGCCCGCACGTGGTCCTCGTATTGGCGGCAGCGCCTGTCACTCGCCCTCACTCGCACCGTGGCTGATGTGTTATTCCGCCGCACCCGGGCCGACTTTGTCGCGACCCATGCGGTCTAGATCCCTTCCAGGCCTGCATGGTGGGCCGGCAGCGCTGTTGCTGCGTGTAGTTTTGTGATGCCATAGTTAGTTGTACCTTGTGCAGCTGGCGTGATCCTTGGATGTCTGTGTCAGATTACTATTAATTTCTTCAGGGTTATTCTCCCAGTTATCGGGTTTTTCCTTATGTTGCATGCCTATCTCACCTCCGTAATCTATCATTCTCAATTCATGAATATATATTCAAAATTGGTATCTCTTGTTAGCGTTGGCTTTGTTAATTTTTACGTGGGTGCCTTTACTCTGATGTAAGTACTTATATTTTTAATATATATTAAAAATAGTAACTTACATCAGAGTGAAAGCACCCAATCAAACATGAACAAAGCCAACGCTATAACAAGAGATACCACGACCAAATAACTGCAGCCGGCATGGGGCACTCGATCCACACCGCGGAATGAAGTAAAACAGCCTAATAACCGTGCTGCGCCGCAAAGTCAGCCCGCGTGTGGTGGAGCAAGATATCAGCTGCATAGCCCGGGCAATCGCTACCGACAGGCGTTGGCGCCAGTACGACGTCCAGGTCCGCGCTGACCAAGGGGCCCGCTGGCCCTCCAGGGCCAGGCAGTCCTCCCGGAGCCGGCAGCACTCCTTTAAGTTCTTTTCAAGCCGGCGGTCAGGGTCCCCATAGCCTGGCCCGAACTCCTGGACAAGACAAAGGGCACCACACAGTGGTGCCCGACGTCGCCATAGCTAGGCTGTGAGCTTGGCCCGTTCAGCTCGATCCGCCTTGTAGCCCGCCGCCTGGGATGCACCAACCACATGGCTAAGAGCCACCAGGGGGCGAGGGCTCCAAAGAAACGTCAATGAGCAAGTGCCGGCCGCCGCTTTTAATTAGTCCAGAACCACGATGTCAGGGCGGTGGTTGGGGGAGTAGAAAGCCACGCCGTCCGCATCCTCAGACCGGATGGATGATATATATTAAAAATATATAATTACTTACATCAGAGTAAAGGCACCCACGTAAAAAAAAACAAAGCCACTACTGACAAGGGATACAACGACAAAACAACTATATAGACGGCATGTCGGTGGAATAACACATCAGCCACGGTGCGAGTGAGGGCGAGTGACAGGCGCTGCGGCGCCAATACGAGGACCACATGCGGGCAGACCACGGGGCGGTCTGACCCTCGCGGTCGAGGCGGTCTTCACGGCGCTGGCAGCACTCGTGGAAAAATTCCGCGGCCTCGGGGCCCATGGCCCCGAACTCCTCAAGGACAAAGAGGATGAACCGGTGGGGCTCCACATTGCCGTAGAAGGGCAAATAACTTGTCGCGCTCAGCCACAGCGGCTGCACCGCCGGCATCCACAGCCGCGCCCAGAGGATGTGCATGGCGACCGGAGAGCGGCCGAGCCACGGAGACATCGATGAGCAGGTGGCAACCCTGCCAGTCGTAGTCAAGCACGGTAATGTCGGGGCGGTGGTTGGGGTAACGCAACGGTAACAAGAGATACCACGACAAAACAACTACAGAAGGCATGGGACACTCGATCCACACCGCGGAAGGAAGTAAAACAGCCTAAAAACCGTGCTGCGCCGCAAAGTCAGCTCGTGTGCGGCGGAGCAAGATGTCAGCCATAGCCCGGGTAATCGCTAGTGAAAGGCGTTGGCGCCAATACGATGTCCAGGTCAGCGCTGACCAAGGGGCCCGCTGGCCCTCCAGGTCCAGGCGGCCGGTCCTCCCGGAGCCGGCAGCACTCCTTAAAGAAGCCGGCGGTCAGGGTCCCCATGGCGGCCCCGAACTCCTCCAAGATCAAGGGTGCGCATCACACGGTGGTGCCCGACGTCGCCATATATAGGCCATGAGCTTGGCCGGCTCAGCCCGATCCACCGGCCGTGTAGCCCACCGCCTGGGATGCACCAACCAAATGGCTAAGAGCCAAGGGGCGAGCCACAGAAACGTCAACATGAGCAAGTGCCGGCCACCGCCCTCAAAGGCCAGAACCACGATGTCAGGTCGGTGGTTGGGGGAGTAGAAAGCCACGCCGTCGGCATCCTCAGACAGGATGTTTGCGTGGGGGAAAACGGACCGGACCATGGCAAGCACCACGGTCAGGAGGACCGTCGTCGATATATCAAAGAGACAACCAGCGCAGGCCAGAAATCGGGAGAATCCGGACCATGGTAGCTCGAGCCTGCCGTTATCTTTTCCGCGTTTTCGAGTCGTTCAGGATGATGAAGATGAATGGTGATGGAAATGTGTATCCTTGTGCATTGAAATTATGGCTGGCTTACGTGTGGAGCGACTAGATGACCTAGACGGTGGGGCCGATATACATAGCAGGAGGGCTGTATAGATGAGTTATCAAGTGAAAGTGATACCTGTATAATGCCCATTCAGTAGTCAGACGCAACAATTAATTTATTAACAACACCGTTGGGCTCACGTGGCGCAGTCTGCGTGTAAATTTTTCAATAAAATGCTGACAGTTGGGCTTAGACAGCTATTGGTTGAACGCGGCTCGGCTTCCCGACCGCGAGCTCGGCGAAGGGACCCTGACAGTAAGCCCCGCCCCCCCCATGAGGCTCGATCTCGCACTACCACTCGCCGCCTCACTGCCCACGTTGGACCGCGTGGTGGGTGCCGCCGAGGGGGCAAACGTCGCCAACTGGGGCGGAGGAGGCTTGTTGATCGCAAAGCTCTTGGCCAGATATGGCAGCTTGTGGTGCTGGAGGAACGCGTCGGCCTCGGGGCTGGCCCACCCCCCCGGGAAGATGTTGTCGAGGAGGGTCCGAAGCCCGTCCTCGAGCACTCGGATGTCCTTTTGGAAGCGGTCGGTCTCTTGCGCGCACCGCTTGGCCTCGTTCTTCTGCTCAGTGAGCACCTTGTTGATGCGCGCGTGGTTTGTGCGCGCGACCTGCTTGAGCTCTTTCTCCAGCGCGGTGATGCGCGCCGAGTCGTGCTGGTACCTGTGGGCGTGTGTGGGCAGGGGTGGCGGGGGGTCAGAGTGATAAAAATTTTGAAAGATGACATGACTGAGAGAATGCCGCATCCATGAGCCATGCTGGTACAGTTGGGTATGCACGGGGGGGCAAGGGGAAAAAAAAGCAACAACGGCTGTGTGAGTAGAAAAGACACTTGCGCGAACCAGGGCGGTGATGCGCGCCGGGTCGTGCTGGGACCTGGTGGGTTGGTGAGGGTGTCACAATGTGTGCGGTTGGGGCAGACAGAATTATTATCAAGACAACTGAATGAGACAAGACGTTATCCATGAGTCGTGCTGGTACCTGGTGGGGCTTGGTCTGGGGGGGGGGGGCGGGAAGGAATGGAGCAAGGTATGAACGAGGGAGCATTTAGTAAGAGAAACCATACAGAAAAAGACCATACGGAAAAATAATATTATATCGACGAGAAAACCAGCACTTGTTCAACATTCCAGGAAGACAGAACAGAGGAAAGGAAAAGGCGGGGGAGGGGGTCGGGAACATGAGACACGTGGGCAAAAATTGGCTGCATTCAACAAACAACACCTCACCGGCCCGTCCACCTCTCCAGCAACTCGCTTGCTCTATCCATCCTGGCACGCTCACCCGCAAACCCACCCACACTGTCACTATAAACAGCATCTTTTACAATGCCAGTCTGCTCACCTGCCCCTCCCCATCTCAAACGGCTCAAACCCACAAGCATGTGGGTCACTATAAAACACCATCTACAAGAACCTACACCCCTTACCTATCCTTCCACATCTCCAACAGCTCGCTCGCCCGATTCATCATCGCTCGTTCCTTCTCAAACCCAGCGAGCGCCACCTGCGTGGCGGCCAGCTCGCTGCGCACTTTCTCCGACCCGGCACGCACGCGCGCCAGCTCGTCCTGAAGCGCGCGCTGCTCCGCCTCAAACGCCCCCGCCAGCGAGTCCACCAGCACGTCCCCCTCGCGGCACAGCTGGCTCTCGAGGCGGGCAGCCTGCGCCGCACGTTCGCGTTCCACGTCCGCAACGTGCTGCTGCTGCAGGCTCTTGGCCTGTGGGTGTGGATTACATTTGTCATCATCATAACATATATACGTGGTTACCATATATACACGGTTATTTTGTCGTGGTATCTCTTGTTAGCGTTGGCTTTGCTTATGTTTCATTGGGTGCCTTCACTCTGCTGTAAGTTATTATACTTTTTAATATACATGTATACATATATGCCACGCACACCATGACCAGACATCAATAGCCCAAGGATGAGCATGTTCAGTCTGCCAAAACTGCTGCTGCTGCGGCTGCTGCGGCTGCTGCTGCGGCGGCGGCGGCTGGGCCTTGACCTGTCCATGAGTGGCCGGGTTTTGGTGAATGTGGTCTTACCACACACAAGAAAATTAAATAAATAGACAGACAAAGGACGAGTGCGCGACGGGCGTCCATGAGTTGCCGCCCCCGGCTGGTGCGTGGGTTGTCAATGATCATTTATTCATGATTTCAGGCCTGTGCTGGTTGTCGCTTGATAGAACCTAGGAAAGTTTGTGGAAGGAAGGTTGGAGGGTGCCCCCCGCGTGCTGCCGCCGCCACTGCTGCAACAACAAAACATGTGTGCTGTTTCTATGGCAAACCAAGTGCTGTTGCTGCAACAAAACAGGTGCTGCTGCTGCTGCGAGCAAATAGGTGCTGCTGCTGCAACAGAACAGGATGATCCATTTGGATGGGTGATGCAGCATCGGCTGTTGCCCTGTGTGTGGGTTTGTATATGTTTACTGATACCCGCATACCGATGAAAACAAGGCAGGTGACAATCAGGCGATGGGCAGTCCTGAACTAGGTTGAACGAATGCCCCTGATGGCTAGGGTAACGCCTACAAGAATGACCATGAGAGTGCGGACCTGCTCGTGTAAGCTTCCAACCAGGATCTTCTCTCACCGCCACCCGATCATCACAAATAGATAGAGGACAGCGGACCGGACACCGATGCACCCTGGACCAATATGTTGATCCGGCGCCTCTAAATCCGGCGAGATAAATGCTGGGTCCCATGCCCCCTTCTTGCTGTGCATCAAACAGGGATGAATGGTACCTATTCAAAAAGTTTGTACCCCGTGACTCTCCCCATGGAGGCACGTGAAGGAAGGAAGGAAGGAAGGAAGGAAGGAAGGAAGGAAGGAAGGAAGGAAGGAAGGAAGGAAGGAAGGAAGGAAGGAAGGAAGGAAGGAAGGAAGGAAGGAAGGAAGGAAGGAAGGAAGGAAGTGAGTGAGTGAGTGAGTGAGTGAGTGAGTGAGTGAGTGAGTGAGTGAGTGAGTGAGTGAGTGAGTGAGTGAGTGAGTGAGTGAGTGAGTGAGTGAGTGAGTGAGTGAGTGAGTGAGTGAGTGAGTGAGTGAGTGAGTGAGTGAGTGAGTGAGTGAGTGAGTGAGTGAGTGAGTGAGTGAGTGAGTGAGTGAGTGAGTGAGTGAGTGAGTGAGTGAGTGAGTGAGTGAGTGAGTGAGTGAGTGAGTGAGTGAGTGAGTGAGTGAGTGAGTGAGTGAGTGAGTGAGTGAGTGAGTGAGTGAGTGAGTGAGTGAGTGAGTGAGTGAGTGAGTGAGTGAGTGAGTGAGTGAGTGAGTGAGTGAGTGAGTGAGTGAGTGAGTGAGTGAGTGAGTGAGTGAGTGAGTGAGTGAGTGAGTGAGTGAGTGAGTGAGTGAGTGAGTGAGTGAGTGAGTGAGTGAGTGAGTGAGTGAGTGAGTGAGTGAGTGAGTGAGTGAGTGAGTGAGTGAGTGAGTGAGTGAGTGAGTGAGTGAGTGAGTGAGTGAGTGAGTGAGTGAGTGAGTGAGTGAGTGAGTGAGTGAGTGAGTGAGTGAGTGAGGGAGGGAGGCAGGCAGGAAGGCAGGAAGGCAGGAACGGACGGACGGACGGACGGACGGACGGACGGACCAATGAATGAATGAATGTGTTGAAAGCGTGTGCAGAAGAGTGGATAGGAAATGCGCTTACAAAAGGGACACGGGACGCCAAGGTGGCCAAGGGCACGGGGAACGTAGGATGTGGCAAGGTGGCCAAGAACACGTGAAGCAGCAAGGGACAAGCAGAAAATGGAGAGCAGCGAACTCAACTAGAAAAACACAAACTACACGCGCAAAGGGGGGGCAAGTAGCTGGACTAACGATGGATAAATAGTGTCGCTGCAATTCTAGATAGAGTTATAACGTCATTGCCTCCAAGTCCTTCACCGTGCACTAGTCTACGTCTGAGCACGTTTTCCCTAACTTTAGTAAGATGCCCTTTGCGATGATAGAATTCTCACTAACCAGGAGACCGCAACTAGCATGTAGCATCTTCCTGGACGCCTCTAAATGTGTTCCAAGCCTATCTGTGGGCTCTGGACCATCCTTGGGGCAGCCTTACTGCATCCGCCACGCTTTTGCTATGCTGAAGCTTCATGGCACCCACAGTTGCGCCCGCACCATGATGCGGAGAGAGCGCCCTGTGGACTGCCCACTTCAGGGCAGTGAGAGAAGCAAGGGGCGCCCTCCCTCCTTCTCATTGTGTATAGGGGTTGAAGGTTCCTTTGTCGGTACCCTCGTGACGACCAGTCTACGAGATAATTAATTAATCTTCCTGGAATATAGCACAGCTACGGCAGGAAAGACATGCCCACATTCACTATAGCTACAGTGACTCACATGCGCCCGGTGCTTGGCCTCCTCTGCGTCCAGCAGCTTCTGAATGCCCTGCTCAAACTCGCGGCGCGCCATCATGTACAGGTCCCGCAGGAAGCGGCCCTCCTGCCGCCGCACGTCACGGTACTTGTCCAACACATGGTCTTTCAGGTACTGGCAGTGCTCCTGGAGAATCGTGAGCACGACCGCCAGGTCGAAGCGGGCACTCTGCAGGGCGGCGATGCTGGCCAGCGTCCGAGCGTGCCTCTCGTCGACCTGTTTCAAAAAGGCCTTCCCGTTTCTTTCCATGGAGTCGGTGTGGTGGATCCATAAGTGCCGCATGCGGTCCACGGGCGTGTCTGCGATGGCCGGGTCGCGTCTCAGGTATTTCGAGTCTTCCGTCTCCTGCGGTTGCAGCTCTAATATCCAGGAGGCGCGCCTGTCCGAGTCGGCGTTAGCCGGGTCGTTCTCCTCCGCATTGACCGCACTGGAGGCCGACTGCGGCCGGCTTTCCTCGTGGGAAGGCCGCCCTTTGCGCGCCCGGTCGTTATCCCGAGCCTGGGAAGACGAGGGCAGCGCAGGCAACACGCCGTTCGCGCGCTCTTCTTCCAACTCGCTGGCAAGCGCCACCCCTAGGTCCCGCATGGACAGGCCGGTATCGGGACGAGCGGCTACCCGGCGCTGGTGTTCATGCTCGATGGCCATTTCAGAAGCAACTGAGGAGAGCTGGTGTTCATCTTGCTTTGCCTCGGGCACTAAGGACGACAAATAAGGCAGCAATCTAGACGCCATTTGTCGTAGCGTTAATTAATTTGCTGCATTGCGGATGGAATGCATGATTTCATGCCCTCGCATCTTGATCGGGGCATAAGCCTTGTTCAACACATTTCCACTCTGGCTAAAATGTACGCGAATCCCGTTGATGTATACCCAGCGTATTATCGTGCCCTGGTGAAATACCGACGGAGATATCACGCTCGCCGGAAGCCATGAAAGCAACCCCTTGGAGTGGCCCGATTCTTGCCGTGGCGTTGCGGGTTGCCCCTTCTTAAACTTGCATGTGAAACTAAAACTTCAACATTACTGCGTAGCGACAAGGCGTACTTTTTAATAATGAGGAAGGGGCAGTTGCGAGAAACCCCTCTTCACTGTTCAATACACTGAATCGTGGGGTGCCCATTGCAGGTTGTCACGAATGTAAATTAGGAATTTACGTGCACGAATATTTTGCCGAAAATGGTTTGCCACTAATTATAATTGCCAGACCCAGAGTCTTCAGGATGAGGAAGTGCCCGGAACCCAGAACTTGGGTACTCACTGGCCAATATTGTTCTCAGTTAGTATTGATGGATACTAATTTGAAGCATTTCTACTCGAAATTATGTGGTAACCTAGCCAGCCGGTAGCTTACTGTACAGTATTGCTGCCGGAATACCCGAGCGGGCCCGTACACCTGGGGCCCGGGGGCCGGGGCGCGTCCGTTTGCCCTCCTGGGGATCGTGCGTCAGCAAGTAGCCCCTTGCACGACGACACGTAGATCCGCGCGCGGATTGATTGCCGACGATTAATCCGACTTGCCATACAGTAACACAAAAGCAGGCGCATAACACAAAAGCAGGCGAGGCGGTTACGCGGGGAGGGAAAGCTGGGAACGTATACAAAAAGGGTATTTTGGACTGGGTTCGTGCTGGGTTTGTATTTGGGAAGTTGGTTTAAGTAGTCGTTTTGGCAAATTGACGTGCTCGTTGGGAGGAATCCAGGATGTCGTCGCTCAAGACGTGCAGGACGGAGCTCGCGCTGCTGACTCTGTTCCTCGGGAAGGCGGAGGCTAGGGATAAAATTTGCCGTAGTATACAGTTCGGGGCGAGGTATAAGGCTGATGGGAAGCCCTGCACGGCTCAAGATGTGGAAAAAGCAACGAGCCTTGCGCGGAAGGTTTTCCGTCTCGGCAAGGTTAGCTAATGTCTTAGTGAACCCTGGTGGTCACGTAATTAAAAATTAATTGCATGGGATGATGCAATTGGCTAGGGGTCATTACGTCCCTGTGGGGTTTTCTATTATTTATTCACAAAGTAATGCCTAATTGTTTGCAAATTTTTGGTGGCTTTTCACCTTGCGGGACCAAATAATATCTCTGGGACTTCTCCAGTTCCTCAACGATGTGCAAGCTCTACTCCAGCCCCCAGAGAAGAACGAACCGTGGCCTCTTGTGATTCTCATGAAGGTATTTTCACGCAATTTAACCTTCTTCAAGTAGACCGGCTTAGCAACCAACCAGAATTTGAATGGCGCTGTCCCATGTGGAAGCGATCTCTTTCAGAGGGCTCCGTGATTTTTTGTTGTGCTTGTCTCTGCGCGTAACGCATTCCGCATAACCCTGTTGTCTGGTTATGCATCTCTATATCTCTACTGAAGCCTTTTCGCTTTGACAATTGGCATTTTGCTCTTTTACTTATGACTAATTCGTGGATTTTCTTGTGCCACAGCACATAGGTAAACTTTCGTTGCCGATCTCATATCTGTACATGCTCATCGTCAATAAATATAGACAAAAGAGTGCCTATAACTTTGGATGAGTTGTCAATAAGCATGCGCACCGGAGGCCTCGTGAAAGTCGTGCCATTTGCAATAGTTTTCGCTTAGGCCGCGATCCTATACATGCCATTCTTGTTGGGCGTTGTATATCAGGGCTGACGGTTCCTTTACTGGGCGCCAGTGCTTCTGCTAACGTGACCTTCAATGGTTGACGCAAACACAAAAAATTCTTTTAAAAATTCAGCATTTTAGGGTAAAAAGTCAACACGTTTTGACAAAAAGTCAACATTTTGACGCGCATGAACTGGTCAAAAGTCAACTTGTTGACGAGCATCATCGAGGGGGTAAGGGCACGGCGTCAGTAATCATGTGACTATAGTATTAACATGCAGTAGATCCTGCTTGTCCTGAGCTACCTGATTTGGATGCTTACAACACAAGCGACATGAAATATGGGTGGCCCTATCGATGTAAGGACGAAACGCTGCATGGAGGAAAAGTCGAATTGTTGACGCAACACCGGGGCAAAAATCAACATTTTGACGGAAGAATCGGGCTGAAAAGTCAACATTTTGACGTTTGCCAAAAAAACTTAGCAGAAGCACTGCTGGGCGCTCTCCCTCCTCGTTGTGTGTAGGGGTTGAAGGTTCCTTTATCGGTATCCACGTGACACAGTCTACGAGCTTTTAATTAATCATAATTTACAGGGCAGTGGCTGTATGCGCTCTACTTGCCGGGTTGGTGGGGCATCCCATTAGATTAGCATCGCTTCACACAACGTGGTTGGACAGTATATTGGATATTAGTTATTAGTATTATTAGTATATTGATATATCAGTGTATTAGTATGTTGGATATTATTATGTGACTGCAGCATGGAACTTTTGGTGCAGAGCACCAGCATTCTCGAATGCAGGTCTAGTGTAAAATATAGTAAACTCTATATAGATAAAGTGGGTCAAGCCTTCCTACCCCCGAACGGTACTGTGCTGGCATTTTAATGTTGTGGACGCTGGTGGTGCCGCGGTGCCCTTCCCATGGGTTGCTGTCTCTCTCTCTCTCTCTCTCTCTCTCTCTCTCTCTCTCTCTCTCTCTCTCTCTCTCTCTCTCTCTCTCTCTCTCTCTCTCTCTCTCTCTCTCTCTCTCTCTCTCTCTCTCTCTCTCTCTCTCTCTCTCTCTCTTTCTCTCTTCTCTCTCTCTCTCTCTCTCTCTCTCTCTCTTCTCTCTCTCTCTCTCTCTCTCTCTCTCTCTCTCTCTCTCCTCCCTCCCTCCCTCTCTCTCTCCTCTCTCTCTCTCTCTCTCTCTCTCTCTCTCTCTCTCTCTCTCTCTCTCTCCTCTCTCTCCCCTCCTCTCTCTCTCCTCTCTCTCTCTCTCTCCTCCTTCTCTCTCTCTCTCTCCTCTCTCTCTCCTCTCTCTCTCTCTCTCTCTCTCCCTCTCTCTCTTCTCCTCCCTCCCTCCTCTCCTCTCTCTTCTCCCTCCTCTCTCTCTCTCTCTCTCCTCTCTCTCTCTCTCTCTCTCTCCTCTCTCTCTCTCTTCTCTCTCTCTCTCTCTCTCCTCTCTCTCTCTTCTCTCCTCCTCCCTCTCCTCTCTCTCTCTCCCTCCCCCTCCCCCCCCCCCCCTCTCTCTCTCTCCTCCCCCCTCCTCTCTCTCCCCCTCCCTCTCTCTCTCCCTCCTCTCTCTCTCCTCCCTCCCTCTCCCTCCCTCCTCCTCCCTCCCTCCTCCCTCCCTCCCTCCCTCCCTCCCTCCTCCCTCCCTCCTCCTCCTCCCTCCCTCCTCCTCCTCTCCTCCCTCCCTCCCTCTCCCTCCCTCTCCCTCCCTCCTCCTCTCCTCTCTCTCTCTCTCTCCTCTCTCTCTCCTCTCCTCTCTCTCTCTTCTCTCTCCTCCTCTCTCTCCTCTCCTCCTCTCTCCCTCTCCCGTCTTCCCTCCTCCTCTCTCTCCTCCTCTTCTCTCTCCCCTCTCTCTCTCTCTCTCTTCTCTCTCCTCTCTTCTCGCTTCTCTCTCTCTCTCTCTTCTCTCTCTCTCTCTCCTCGCCCCCCGCCTCCCCCTCCCTCCCTCCCCCCCCTCCCTCCCCTCCCCTCCCTCCTCCCCCTCCCTCCTCCCCCTCCCCTCACCCCTCCCCCTGCCCCCTCCCTCCCCTCCCCTCCCCTCCCTCCCCTCCCTCCCCTCTGACCTCCCCTCCCCTCCCTCCCTTCCCCTCCCCCTCCCCCCCCTCGGCCTCCACCTCACCCTCCCTCCCCTCCCCTCCCCCTCCCCCTCCCCCTCCCCCCCTCCCCCTCCTCCCCTCCCCCTCCTCCTCCCCCTCCCCCTCCCGCTCCCCCTCCCCCTCCCCTCCCCCCTCCCCTCCTCCCTCCCTCCCTCCCCCCTCCCCCTCCCCTCCCTCCCCCTTCCCCTCCCTCCCCCTCCCTCGCCCTCCCCTCCCTCCCCCTCCCTCCCCCTCCCCTCCCCTCCCCGTTCCCCCTCCCCCTCCCCCTCCCCCTCTCACCCCTCCCCCTCCTACCCCCTCCCCTCCTCCCTCCCTCCCCCCCCTCCCCCTCCCCTTCCTCCCCTGCCTCCCCTCCCCCCCCTCCCTCCCTCCCCTCGCCCTCGCCCTCCCCTCCCCTTCTCGCTGGCGAGCTGGTATTCGCAATCAGGTCAAGGGGTCAAGCCTTTTAGTTTCTTGGACGAGTTGGTCCCTGCCGGGCTGATGCTAGCTGTTACAACCTGGTTCTGATCAGATGCGCTCTCTACGGTTGCGGCGACCAAGAATCAAGAGCGGTTTGGCATTCTTCGTTTTTCGTCGTTTCCTGGACCGCCATGTGCTACCGTAATACAAAGGACCTGGATTAGTGCTTTTATCATTATGCTGATAATGCATACCGTCGTGGCAAATCACTTTTGCGTCTATTTACTTTGCGACCCCAAAACAACGGTGAAATGTATGTTTGCGAGCCGGTCGACTTGTTTTGTGTCGTGGCTTGGGTGTCACCGACTTCCATATCCATTGGCCCTCTCCATGTAAACCAACTTACGCAAACCTGAGTAGTCGGATTGACCACGGGTACACTGATTTATGATAGCTAGCTTGGGGCTGTTCGGGGCGGCGGCGGTAACATTTGAACTTGGCGACAAAAAATTAGCCCATTTAATAGCAGTTTGCGGTCGATCGACACAAGAGACGCAAAGTCATTGACCACCACGGTAATTCTCGTTTTGTCTTCTTGTGTTGCTGGGCTGATGATGCGAGCCTGCTTTGGCCTTGTCCGCGGACGGTCCCATGCGGTGGATTCGTTCGTGCTCTGTACTGTGCGGAGGCCAGAATCAAGAGCGGTCTTGCTGGGCTCGTTCTGTTCCTGCGAGCCAGTTTGTGGTGGGCGGGCTCGCGTGGGCCCTGCTCAAGGAAAGGGAGCACGCCGGACGTGCTGGCCAAAGAACGATGCTCATGCGTGCTGGATGCAACGTGGGTGTCAATCCATTAACGAGTTGTGAGGGGGCACGTTAGATTATATAAAAAAGACACCCAACCGACGCGGTGAGGTATGTGCCTGTTGGTTGTGTCGTGCGTTGTGTGAATAGCTGCTTCTGCCTGTAGATGAGGTGTTGCGGTGCCGTTTGCGGATCGGATTTGATGGCCAGTGTGCGTATCCCTCCACGAGGTGAAGGTGCATTGATTAAATAACATCTTTAAAATAGATTACCAAACAGTTAATTAATCATATTTTATCAATGTAGGAAGGGACTTGGAGACCCTTAACT